>CAOLHI010005013.1:0-88576 GCA_948474755.1 Ctenosaura bakeri | reverse complement strand
CCTAGGATGTTGAATAATTTTGGAGATAGGCTTCAGCAGATTGATTCATTTCTTTTAACTTTTGGCTAAAACTCACCATAAGTGAGTTATTATTTCGTATCACTGTGACTTGATGCTTTATGCTGAAACATTGGGGTGTGGGTAGTTCTATATTAAGGAAGCCTATCTTTTCTGTCACTCTTAAAAAGTACAAGACTGGGCTCCACAATATGAAATATGGTGGCGTTTATTTGAGCCAAGCATTTTCTGGCTGATATGTTGTTAAGTATCAAACATAATCATAAGTTGGCTGCTGCCTCTTGGTTCAAATCACTTTGTCGGAGTAGTAAATCTTCTAGTAACTTCCTTAGGCCAGCACCATGAATCCTGCTGGCTGTGTGTGTATGTGTGTGTTGAGTCACTGGGTTCTGATCTGTCTAAACCATGCTCAGTTCACACAGCTAGCCAGGTTGTTTTAGACTGAATGTCCCCACATAACACAGCTGGCAATAGACTACTCCATTTTATAAATAAGGAAACTGAGGTGTATGAAGAGGTGACAGAATGCTAACTTCTCTGTGCTGCTTGGACCTTCAGCAAGGTGGCTGATGAGTAGTTCCCATGCCCTTGGATGCTCTCAGAACAGATATTATCAGTCTCTCTAGGCAGTGATGACTGAAATACAGACTGTGCAAGGAAGGAATCTATGACAGAGTTCTTCACAGCGTGAGAAGCAGGAAGTGGCCTGCAGCACGTATTGACATTCCTACAAAGCTACATTCTTCTCTGTGAAAAACAGAATTTCATGAATGGCATTTCAAGGTAACAAAATGGTTTCTCTTGTTGACTTTGACAATCACATTTTTGGGTGTCCCATTTTCCTTTATGTATCTATACACTGGTAGGTAGTATTGGATCAAATTGGTCCAACAATTGTTATCATTTCTAGTAGCTACAAAATGAAGAGTGCCTGATTAATTGGTCCTAGCTGATGCAACACAACTGTCCCAAAGACAGATTTCCCCTTTTCTTTTTTCTTTTCTTTTTTCCTGTTCCTCTCTTTGAACTGGCACCTATATCTTTTTCTCACAGACTTTTGACACAGACACACAGTTGAGGAAGCCATGTCTTTGGAGCAAAGCTCTATCCATATACAATAAGAAGTCTCACTGAGTTCAGTAGGTCTTACTCGTAGGTAGGTGAAGGCTAGTTAATTCTTATATGATGGTAAATCTCTTCTGGGCTTAATTTTGGGTTTTACAGGACCTTTGAAGGAACTGTATAGTTCCTATAAAGACTGAAGCCTCAAGCAAATTCCACCAACTTGAAAGTTACCAGCTGCCACTGGTTAAATGGGTACTGAATTAAATCCCAAAATAGCCATCTTCTCTCCTTAAAAAAATCTCTGTTTTGTTGAATTTGTAGCATTGCAGACTTCTACCTCAAAGGTCCTGGAACTGCTATTCCTCTTCATTCATGAAAGGTCAAAGGATGAGGCAACCAACAACAAGGGTGACATATGCCACCTTGAGTTTCCTTGGCCACACAGCCAAATTCTTTCTGCCACCACTCATGACAGCTAAAAAAATTATCAAGATTAATTTCAACTGAAGAAAAAAAAAGGTTCAAAATGAAACCCTAGTCACTAGAGAAACTGCACTGTTGACTCAAATGGAAACATTATTCTGTTGGAATTCATAAAGAACCAATGACTACTGTCAATCTGGATATCATCACTAACCAACAGCAACAACAGGTGATTATCTGGTAGTCATCAGGTTTTTTTAAAAAAAAAATCAATAAAACAGACAAAGTTAATTTGTGTAAATGCAGCTGTGTCCTTGGAAAGAAATCCCAATAGATCACACATGTACATTCATATGTGGTTATTTGTTTCTTATTTGTTTCTTCAGTGATCTTTCTCTCTCTCTCTCTCTCGATCTGTGTATGTGTGTTTCATCCCAACATTCAACCAAGGAATCAAGATTGGTTGCTTTACTTCACATAGTTCCAATATCTATTTTATTTTCCCCACCACTTCTTTGGGTTTTATAACTTTTCTTCCCACCTTTCTCCAAATGCCCCCTGTGCTTTTTGCTACATACCTCTACCAACTATTCACATCCTTCACCAATCATCTGCTTTTAATGTTGTTGCTTTGGGAGCTGGACCCTTGCTGGCTACCTCTCTCCTGGTACCCCCAGCTCCTTACTGACAGTCAGAAAACCATCCTACCATGAGAACTAGAATGAGAACTGGATGTATGGAAGCTACCTGAGTACAGCATTGAAGACCACATTATACCTTTCCTCTGTAAGATTACTTTGAGTATTTTAAAGTGGTTTCATTGCCAGTGGTAAAGATGGAGAAACCAGTGATCTGCTTAATTTAGCCTGCCTCGTAATTTCCTAGGGTATCAGGACAAGACTAGGGATAAGGAATGACCTCAGCAAAGTTACGAGTCAATATTTTAGCCTTCAAAAACATCATCAAGGGATAAGGACTCATCAGATGTCATGATGAAGTCTCAAGCTAAAGTGGTTTGTGTGAGGAGGAAGCTTCATGTAACTATGTGCCTTTCTGTAGTACACTGTTATTGTGCTGTTTTCTACTTCCACTTTCACGATTCCATTTTCAACATCCTGTGGAATCCTGGGGCTTGCAGTTTAGGGAGGGGCCTTTAGAATTCTCAGCTGGAGAGCTCTTTGGTCTCAGTAAACTACAAACCCCAGAATTCCACAGGATCTTGAAAGTGGAATAATAGCACTATAACAGCATAGTGTGGAGAGGCCCTATGTCTTCAGAAGCATCATTGTTCTGATCCTCTTCAACAAACAAAGGATCTTCAAGCTCCCCTTGTTTCACCTGCAAAGCATGTGCTCTGTTCTTTCCAGAGCTACGTGGGAGCAGCAGCAATGCTGTCAGGACCAATGGCATAAGATGAGCTATATCAAGAATTTAACATGCATTGAATCCTGATGATTATTTTTAGTAAACGAACTGCACAGGATGTCCCTAACCCTTATGCTTCTGATAAATGCATAGTAATACAGGTGTGAGCGTGCATCTCCCGGCATGGGGATGTCCACACACTCAGTGGTGGCTTTTTGAATTGCTTAATAGATTCTTTGTGTCAGCTGATAGGCAAGACCTTTGCAAAACATCATGGAAATTCAGATTTTTAAATGTTTCCATTAACATCTATCAGACTTTTTAGAGACAATAAATATCCTTCCGTAGGCATATTTTTCCAATAAAGCTGAAACAGTAAGAGAGCTTCTTGCAGACATTGATTTATTACTTGATTTTTCTTAAGCTTGGATTTTGATTAAGATCGTGACTATACTGTGGTGAGCAATTTCAAGAAAGTGTACAGGAAGCTCTAGTGTTCTAGCCAGAGATTAAAGATGCACCAACATTAGCCACACACACAATATCTCAGCCTTCACTGCTAGCTTTTATATATCATGCTGTATTAATTACTGGAAGTTTCCAGAAGCACCAAGCATTGCACCTGGACAAGGGTGTGTATGACCACGGATTGGAATGTTAGAAAAAGTAAATGAAGGAGGCAGGCTAAAATCAGTTTGGTGAGGACACGTGAGAGGGGTTTCTCAGTGGCTCCTCCTAGGCTAAAAAGCCAAAGGAGGCTGGGCTGGTTACCCTTCTGTCAACAGGCCACAGTGGTGGAGCCGGGAGTGTGTGGAGGGGGTGGTGGGAGGGGAGAGGGGCTACAGTGCAGGGGGCATGGCCAGGGGGCATGGGGGCATGGCTATGGGTCAGGACACTCCAGAAACATTGCCTCCCGGGGGAATTCCCCCCTGCCCCCCTATTCCTACATGACTGACAGGTCAAACCCTTTTTTGTTAGGTCTTGTGTTGAAGTTTTGGCAACTGGCAGGGCCCTTTCACACTTTATACCACTATGATTTCATTTTAACTGACACAGCTGCATCTTATGGAATCTTGGGATCCATAGTTTGGTGAGGCAGTGGGGGCTGTTTGGCTAAGAATTCTAACTGGCCCTCCCTAAACTGAAAAATCGGGATTCCACAGGCCAGAACAGCAGTTAAAGCAGTGGCGGAGCTTGGAGTGTGTGGTAGGCGGCGTGGCTACAGCTCAAGGGGAGTGGCCACAGTGTGCAGGGGCGTGGCTGCGGAGCGTGGGGCGTGGCCAGAGCACACAGGGGCGTGGCTATGGTCCGGGATGCCCCAGAAATTTTGCCACCTGGGGCAAATCGCCCCTCCTGTCCCCATGTCCCTATGCAACTGAGTTAAAGTGGAATCAAAGTGCTGTAACTGGGTAGTGTGAATGGGCCTTCAGGGGCTTTTTAATGGGAGGTATTGTACTTCTCCTCTCCCTTTTTTCTAATTTACTTTGACATTGTTTTTAGTTTTGTTATTGATTTAACACATAATCTGTTAAAACAAAAACTGGACAGTCTTAAAGGTGCTGCCACATTTTTTTTCCTCCTCCTCTCTGCCTCCTTTTTACAATCTGTTTAGCCATGTTTAGTGCTATCACTTACTCTGTGTGTGGGTTTTTTTAGCTGTTTCTGTTTTTAAATATGTTGTATTCCACCTTGGATCCTAGTATTGGGGAAAATTCAATTTCATAAATACAAAAAATTAATAAAAAGGAGGAGGATGGCCTCAGCAAAGAAATCAAGGCAGTGCATATTCCACAATATCAGCATTAGTATGGATCTGGTGAATATAGCACATCATAACAAATTTCATGTTTTAAAAAGCACACTCCTACCTCTTCTAAGGAAAGAAAGACAAAATGTAGTCCCAGTAGTATGATTTATGCGTACTGGTAGAAGAAGCTTTTTTAGGCAGAAAGGTGGGATCTATACTCAGTCCTAGCATCTTTGAGCTTAAGAACGTAAGAGCTCTCCTGAGCTCTTATGAAGAAGGACATGGTATAAATCAGATCAAATAAACAAACATAAGAAGAGCCCTCTTGACTCAGAGCAAAGGCCTCCCCAGTCCAATATTCTGTCTCCACAATGGCAAATCAGGTGCCTGTGGCAAGCCTGCAAGCAGGACTTAAGTGCAATGTCTCATATCTCCCAGCAACTGATATATGCCACTGATATTGGCATAGTCACTCCATCTAAGAGGCCATGGAAGGCCTTAACTTCCATTTACCTTCTTCTCTCCATTTTCTCTGCCATGTCAGAATTTCTAAAAATGTACTCTTATTCTTGGTATTACTCGGTTAAGAGAATCATGCCAGTGGCTAATGATACCTATACCAGGTCAAATGGTCAGATGGTGCATCTTCATGTGAAACAAACAACTGCGAACTGGTTCCCTGTGACTTAGGCCATTTCTGCACTACGCTGTTATAGTGCTATTATTCCACTTCCAACCTCCTATGGGATTCTGGGGCTTGTAGTTTCCTAAGGCCAAAGAGCTCTCTGGCTGAGAATTCTAAATGCCCCTCCTGAAATTGCAAACCCCAGGATTCCATAAGAGGTTGAAAGTAAAATAATAGCACTATAACAGTGTAGTGCAAAGATGGCCTTAGTGATATCTTTCAAGCATTTTGATAGAGGGAACCCTCAGAGTTTGGGAAATGACATACACTTCCTGCTGAGCAGAGCAATTAAGGCATTGGTGGAAAATGCCTAACCTATTAGAATTAGTTGTTACTGTAAATGTTTAATATTTGTTCACATTAGTCACAACAGGAGGGGAAAATACATTAGTAAGACATTACTTACACATTATTATTTTTGTTTAAAAAACGTTAAAATGGTTAAAAAAATCCCTCCCATGGCCCTTTAAAACAATGCTTTTGAAATAACAAGTAGTCATTGCTCATTCTACTCCCAAACATGTTAGTGTGAATAGTAAAATGCAGGAAAGGACCTTGTTGAATCCTTGTTGTCACAAAAAATAATGTCTTACAGGTAATATCAGTTGTATCCTGCTACTAAACTCTGGAGGAGAAAATCAGCTATGTGGGTATGAGAGAGAAACAGGTAGGTAGGATATAGATTGGGGGACAAATTGTGGCCAGATGGTTGCATGAGACACCCCAGGGAAATTTTTGTGGCTCTCAGGCCCCCCAGAGGTCAATATTTTGCCCTCAAATTTCTTCTGGGGGCATAGCAACATTTTTGGGCATGCCCCGCCCACGGCCAATCTAGGTCCAGCAGAACAATTTTTTGAAACAGGAAATGAATGTAAAGTGGGCTGACTGTATATCTTTCTCTTCCCGGTGATCTAATGTGGGGTGAAAATTTGCCACACGGTCATAGGCAGAGACTGCTAGTTGCCTTCATTTATGCTCTTCATATATATATATAAATCAGATATTACAAAAACACTTTAAATCTCTAATCTTCCTACACAATGGAAGCCCGAACCCTAAGCAGCAGCACCTCTGCAACTTCTCACTGCTTGGAAGATAGGCAATGGCTCTAAGGAAAGGAGAGCTTTTAATGATCCTTGATGGCTTTGTTATAAGGTCAGAGCCTCATTTGTTTGCTTTCCAGGTCATACTTTGTACTTTATTACTGCATCAGCTCTTTGCAGATTTCCGTCTCATGGAACGACAGTGTCAAATAAGACAGCATTCATGCCATATAAGATATGAAGCCATCCATTTCCATCCACTGCATTCTGAGTTTCATTTCAAGGACCAGCCCTACCATTAGATAAAGTAAATCAACCTCCTCAGGCAGCAAATGTAAGAGGTGGGGAGGTGTGCAGGTGGATACAGAACAATGCATGCCACCTGGCCTGCCCTGTCCCCTGCCTGCAGCTGTCTTTAGTGCAACATAAAATGCTGCCCTATTGCCAGTATGGAAATAAGATTCAGCTGCCAGGCCAGTCCACATGTCTGTAGAGAAGGAGAGGCATCACCATCTTGGTCTTCACCTTTAAAGTGGAAAAAGGGCTTGGGTCAGGATCCTCAACCAATAAATAAATCAGCATAAATAATCAGCATTGAAAGTTACATTCCTGTTGGATTATACAATCCCATGCCTTCCAACATTTAACAGATGGCCAAGCAATATCAGAGTGTGGGCAAGATGGCAAAAGTTAACAAGGGAAAACAGAGAAGCTAGAAGAGGCTGCAGCAGTTTCCCTTTGTGTTGCAAGGGCAAGAATATAATCCTGTCCAAAATAGGACTTATAGATACATAAACTGCACATAAATCACTAAAAGGACACCTGTAGAGTTGCCAGGTGTCCCTTATTTACAAGGGATGTCCCTTCTTCGAGGGCCAGAAAGCTTGCCCTTATAGGGCTGGCAGGTGTCCCTTGTTATAAGGAATGTCCACTATTTGAGGGTAGAAAGCTATAGATAAAACAAGATCCAAAAAAATCCCATATTTTTCAATGTGGCCCATGAAGACAGAAATGTGTGTACCATGGTATTTACGGATGTGGGTGGTACATTATTTTTACAAAGGAATATATGTTCAAGTGAACTGAAATCAACACATTCACCTGGTAATTAGGCAAAACACAAACTTGTTAATAGCTGTCTCCTGATTGTAAAACCTGTGTGTCACAAATTTCAGCTGTCCTTTAGTACTATTTTGAAAATGCTAGATGCTATCCAGAATGAAGTAGCTAAGCCAAAGAGCAGATTTAGGGGACTGTGTGGGGCAGTAGAGGGTATGATGTTGTGATTTGAGTGCTGGATTAGGACTCTGGGAGGCCAGTTCGAATCCCCACTCAGCCATCTAAACCCAGTAGGTGTCACTTGGCAAGTCACACTCTCTCGGCTTCAGAAAAATGCAAAGGCAAATCCCCTCTGAACAAATCTTGCCAAGAAAACTTCATGATAGGTTCATCTAGGGTCACCATAAGTCAGAAATGACTTGAAGGCATACAAGGAGGAGGAGGAGGAGGGGGCGAAGATTGTTGTTTGTCTGTTCAGTGATTCTATTTAAGTCCCAGGGATATAGAGAGATGCTTATGGGATTTTTTGCCTCACAGCCAGCTTTGGATACTATGCTACTTCAGTTTTGTTTGTTTTTTTGTTATTAGTTTTTTATTTTCAAAAGATTAAAAAAAAACATTAAACATAACATAACAACAACAAAACAAGACAAAAAAACAAAACACCACATTACAAAATATATCACAATACAACATATAACAACAACCCATAAAATATCCACTTGATCAGTCTTATTTGTGTATTACCAAATTTTCCTTCAGGATCCAGATTATACTCCATGTGATCTGCCATCAAATATCTTCTTAATTCTTTGAAATTCATAAGATACAAATTTTTACCTTGAGAATAGGCTAAATTTCTCTAATTACATACATATATACAGATTCAAAATTCTATTCTTTTTCGTTTAAACTCCTACTGCAATTATTTTATCTCTCCACTTTTCTTTAAAGAAAAAAATAAGTGGTTCCCAAGTTTTATCAAATTCGCTTACATTTTTATTGCTTAAAAAAAGAGTTAGTTTATCCATAACCATCAAATCCCATAGTGCTTTTTCCCATTCGTCTTCCATAGGAATCTCCTGGGATTTCCAGTATTTTGCAAATATTATTCTAGCACAGACTATCATATAAAAAAGAATCTTTCCATGTTTTTTCTCCATTTCATCACTCACAATATTCAAAAGATACATTTCTGGAAACATTGGGTATTTGGTCCCCAAAATTTTCTCCATAGTCCCATGGATATATTTCCAATATCTTTGCACATGGGAGCATGTCCACCACTGGTGGTAAAAGGTACCTTTCTCTGTTAGGCATTTCCAGCATTTATCATTACATTTATACATCTTAGCCAGTCTTTCGGGTGGGAGATACCATCTTAAGTGCATTTTATAAACATTCTCATGCAGATTTTGGCAGACCGTATATTTCAATCGTCTTTGCCAAGTTTTCTGCCATTGCTCCAAACTAATCTCCCTTCCCACATTCTGGGCCCATCGTATCATCGACTCCTTCACGACTTCTTCTTCTGTGAACCACTCCAATAAATGCTGATATATTATAGAAATCGATCCTTTTGTCTTCTCAAATATCACCAAATCAAACCAATTCTTTTCTATTTGAAACCCATTTAACTTCTTTTCAATCTTAAATTTCTCATGTAATTGTCAATAAAGCAGCCAGTGACAGTTCAAGTTTTCTTTTCGTAGATCCTCAATGGTTTTCATTTTTATATCTGTACCTTTTACAATTGATATATCCCCATATGTCAACCATTTTCCATAAAATATATTTTCACGCTTATAAAATGCTTCGTGGGGAGATGCCCAAAGTGGCGTTTTTGGGTACAATCTAGATTTATATTTATTCCACGTTTTAAGTATAGGCCTTCTCACAAAATGATTATTAATATCTTGCAATACCACATTTTTGGGGAACCCCAAATATGCATGCCAACCGAAAGCTAGCTGCACCCCCTCAAGAGTCAAGAGTCTATGATCTTCTAGTTTAATCCATTCCCGAAGCCAATCTAAACAACAAGCCTGAAAATATAGATGCAGATTAGGAAGAGATAATCCTCCTCGTTTCTTTTCGTCACAGAGTATTTTAAATCTAACACGGGGTTTCTTCCCTTTCCAAATAAACTTGGTAAGATCTTTTTGCCACTCTTTAAATATTGATTCATTATTTACAACCGGAATGTTTTGAAACAAAAAGAGCATTCTTGGTAACGCCATCATCTTGAACGCCGATATTCTGCCTAACAGAGAAAGATTTCTATTCTCCCAGCTCCTGAAGTCCTCCTTTATTTTAATCCAGGTTTTTTCATAACTATGCTACTTCAGTTTTTGCCCAGTCATATCTTATTTCTGAGTGCAGTAGCCCTCTCTCCACACCAGTTTGTCATAATGTGGCAAACGGTCATTCTACCTTGTAGAACTGTCTCCTTCAAGGAGGTTCATTTCCAGCAGCCAACAAATATTGGCGAATAAGGGCCAAGCCACTGCCATCAAGGACTGAAAATGTTAATGTTGTTTGCTAGAGGCTGAGTATCCCTTATCTGGAATGCTGAAATCCAAAATGCTCCAAAATTTGAAATCTTTTGGAGCTACAACACGTATGTACCAGTACTGTATTTGTGAGGCAGGAGAGATGTGGCTGGAGGGAGATGTGAGGATCTGTGAAATGGTGGGAATCCATACCTTCCACCATTTCACAGACCCTCATACCTCTCTCCAGATGAATGAAGAAGCTGGAGTGCCCTAGCTGCCACCTCAGAGGCAAAAGCGAGCAACTGGCAGCAGCACCACAGCCGCTTCTGCCACTGTCAGAATTGGCTGTGATTAGTGGATTCCCATCTGCAGAACAGGTGGAATATCTTTTCCTGTAGCTTGAATCCATTGCTCCTTGTCCTAGTCTCTGGAGCAGCAGAAAACAAGCCCGCTCCCTCCTCGACAGGACATCCCTTCAAATATTTAAACATGGCTATCATGTCCCCTCTTAACCTTGTCTTCTACAGACTAAACATACCCAGCTCCCTAAGCTGTACCTCATAGGGCATGGCTTTCAGACCCTTCACCATTTTGGTCACCCTCCTCTGGACACATTCCAGCTTGTCGACATCCTTCTTGAATTGAGGTGCCCAGAACTGGAAACAGTATTCCAAATGAGGCCTAACCAAAGCAGAGTAGAGTGGTACCATTACCTCCCTCGATCTAGACACCATACTCCTATTGATGCAACCAAGGATCACGTTGGCTTTCTTGGCTGCCGCATCACACTGCTGACTCATGTTCAGCTTGTGATCTACCAAGACTCCTAGATCCCTTTCATGTGTACTGCTATCCAGCCATGTGTCCCCCATCCTATATTTCTGTATTCCATTTTTTCTGCCTAAGTGCAGGACCTTACATTTCTCTCTGTGGAAATTCATTTTGTTAGCTTTGGTCCAGCTCTCCAGTCTTCTTCTTCTTCTTCTTATTATTATTATTATTATTATTATTATTCCAATATATAGAAAATATAGAACAGTTCTGGTCCCAAGTATTTTGGATAAGGGATACTCAACCCATATAAATAAAATGTAGAGAAAAAAATTATTTTGTTTTTGCAATTCCAGTAGATGATATCAAAGTCAGTAATATTCACATTCTGCTGGTGGAAAAGAACTCAAACGGATGAATAAAATTTAGATTAGGCTTGAATGATAGCTGGGATTTTCCCCACCCCAAGATAGCACCAGAGTACACCCTGCCAATAACCATATAAGAATGCTACTACTGAACTCCTTTGAATGCCTAACTTTTTATGTGAGCACAAATTCTGCATTAGAATACCTTGTATACATTTGCATGCATTTAGTATGTTTTCATTATTCTGAAGGATGAGGATAATTACAGGGCAAGAAGGATAAATAGGCAAGAGATAAATTTTCAGATCTGCACTCTTCAGAGCTAGAAGCTTGCCTCTTTTAAAACAATGAAACAAAACAAAGAGTCAGGTTGCTGACTCTTAGTTCAATCTCTGTACTCTATCTTGCAGGGCCCACGTGCAAAGACATGTAAAACGCACTCTTGAGTGTACCCCACACATGTAATATTGTTGCATTTGACTGAGTTCATAATTAATTTTCTACAGGAATTCTTTGGTATTTTACCCTCTTTCTTTTCTTTAACACAGGTACCCACTAATTCCATTGGCACTCATGGGCCAGCTGAACTGTGGAGTGTGAGCTTTCATGAGAACATGAGTTCGTACATACGTCTGTGTATGTCAATAGATAGATAAAGCATGCATGAAAGGCAAACTATAAATAGCTCATAATTATTTCTTTGCCTGTATTAACTGATGTGTCCTTGGCTGCTAAGATACGGCCATGGACTGGTGCTGTCACCATTGTGGTGCCCTTATTGGGGCTACCCAGTGGTTTTCCTCACCAGCTGTGTGTACTTGTGGGCTCAGCTCCAGGCTCTGTTGCCTTCATGCTTCCAGGGGAGATAAGCACTTCTTCCCACATGCTCTGAACTTCGCTTGGCACTAATTAAAGTCTCATGCTGTTCCAGCACTATTCCGTGCTTAGTGACTCGCCGGGGATTCTTGCTATTTTTATAAAATTCTTTAGTAGGTATTAACTTCCAAAATTGTAATGCTGACTGCAACTAAAGAGGAATGTCACAATGAGACGAGGCTTCGGTCTGACGCATTTCCTTTCCATTTTATTGCTGTCCAGGGCCTGATTTCAAGTCTCTTGGTGTCCTTGGGAGCCATTCAGAACTGATCATCCATTTTCAGTGGAATTTGACTTATATAGTTGCTCAGGAGGAGACAGATAACAAGCTTCCCAGACCTCCCCCTCACCTACATTTTCTTGGTTCTGCCGCACGGTTCTGTCTTTCAGTGACTGCTTCACCATGCCCATGTAATCCTGCTCTGTACCTTAGTGGGAGCTCTACAAAAACCATCTGGGGTCCCCAGAATGAGCGTAACAGGAAGGAATTGCCTAATTTAACCAACCAGCCCCCACCCCTCTATATAACTTGTAGTTTTCCAACTGCACTTATCACCATCATGGCTAAAACCTCATCATTTTTTTTTTCAAAAGTGATATTAACTTTGGGTTGGATCAAGATTTCAGGCACATGCAACTGGATTGGTGGAAACTGATTTACCTACCAAAGGCATTTTTAAAAAAAGAATATGGAGAAGCAATACAAGCAATACAATACAATATTATGATATGAAGAGTCTGTGTGATATAGTGGTTTGAATACTGAATTAGGAGTTTGGGAGACTCCTGGCGAGCATGAGTGTTTGAGTGTTGGGCTATGACCAGGATTCGGATCCCCACTCAGCCAGGGAAACCCGTTGGGTGACCTTGGGCAGATCCCACTCTCTCAGCCTAAGGGAGGAAAGTAATGGCAATCCTCCTCTGAATCAGTCTTGCCAACAAACAAACAGAAGATAATGTTGCCCTAGGTCAGAATTGATATGAAAACAGTAACAAAAAAATGTTGTTGCTTTTGTGTACCTTCAAGTGATTTCCAACTTATGGTGACCCTAAGGCAAACCTATTACAGGGTTTTCTTGGTAAGATTTGTTTGGGACGGGTTGTCATTGCCCTCCTTGGGCTGAGAGAGAGTGACTTGACCAAAGTCACCCAGCTGAAGGCCCTGCTTCACTTCCTGGTATCTTCAGTTAAAGGTATCTTAAGTAACAGTTTATAGGAATTGCTGATGACCTCTGCCTCAAACCAAGTTTTTTTTTTATTATTATTATTAAAATATACTTTATTAAATATACAACAAAAAAATACAAAAACACAATAAAAACATCCCTTACAAACCAAAACATACCACCCCACATAACACACACATACACAAAAAAATTTACCTACCTACATACAAACCATACCGGCCATACATTCCTAAACAATTCTTCTAATTTCTTGCTCTTATCTTCACTCTCTCTCAACATAGACATAAACATAAACATACTTGACTTCTACCCCCGAACCATTGGAAAATAAACACGAATTCTTCTCATATCCCTAAAAAACCTTCTTATACAATTAATCCTTTTACTGGTATCCCCGCTTCCACCTTGCTATTCTATATCAAACCTATAAAACAATTCCTTACACCTACTCACGAATTATATAACACTAAAAAAGATTAGTGTCATACTAATATAATTTAACTAATTCTGTTGTTAATTAACTTATTCATACTTCAGCCACTCCATCCTGAAATCACTCTACTTAATTTTCCTATTTAAACCTATTTACTCTTTTCCCTTAACCATCTTATTAAGTACCTAACCTTAAACAACAAACTTCCTAACTATCTCTCTCTTATTAAAAATAACTAACTAAACAACCCTATCAAAGCAGCTTCACCCCATTCTTTTTCCCACAAAGGTTTTAATCTTTCCCATTCCAAGAAGGCTTTACCATTTGTCTTATCTTGCAACCTTAAGGTAAGTTTGTCTAACTCTGCTAATTCATACACTTTACACATCCAATCTTCTAATTTCGGTGTTTCTTTGGATTTCCAAAACTTTGCATACACCATCCTTGCTGCATATATTAAATAGCACAAAATCCTCAGGGCTTCTTTGCCTCAAACCAAGTTTGACAGCCAGAATAAACAACAGCTAGCTAATCTGACAGACTTAGAATCACCATGTGAGTCCTACATTGCAGAGGAGAATGATGTGGGCTTTATGTGAATGCCTGCTTGCTCTGAGCCACAGGCTGAACAGGAACCAAATCCATCCATGGGAACATAATTTAAATCTTGTTGGCTGAGATCTTGCATCATCAGATGTAGCTATCATGATGTAGCTCCCTTGTTGTAGCTATGCGTCCTGATTTAATTCCCCTCCAAACTCACCCTGGAAGCCAGGCAGCTGCATCAACCAAGGGAGTTCCAGTGCACTGGCAAGTAAGGTGCTCAACAATACCCATTCAGCTCCCTCCAGCCGGTGAGGCACAGTGCAAAAAGCTGTGGCAGAGACCCAGTAGCCATTTCCCCAAATGCAAGCAGCCGTCTTGGTCCATGTTAACACACCAGTTCTATTTATTATTTATTTAAATAATTTATATGCAGCTTACCACATCCAATGAGGTCTCAAAGCAATGACAGTACTATCTTCTAGCACTGTTTTTCTCTACTAAAAGAAGGTCTTTTTCAAAAGCTCATTGGTCTTAATTGTCCATTCAACAAGCCCCTCTCTAAGAAATTGTATAGCAATAGGTATAACTCACAGCAATATAGTGCTCCTGCAAAAATCCATGTCACTCCCCTCCAGATATTATGAAGACCACAGCCAAAGTGAAGAGAAACATGGGGGGGTGTCAAATGAGGGTTTCATCCGTGCTTATGAAAAGGTCTCAGTGTTCTGACCCTGCAGCCCCTGCTTCCACTACATCACTGATAAATGTACATGCATACATCTTATTAAACATATGCAAATTCTTTTCAGTTCAGCATCCTCTCTTTCGGTAATCAATAAGTGTTCACCTTACTCCGTCCAGTCTGGGCAGGATAATTTTATGGCCTGACTGAATATGAGGCTAGTTCATAGCTAGGAATGAGCAGGATTGAAGCAGTTCCTATGAGGTGGGGATAACATAAGAACCCATTCTAAGCCAAATCTGTAGGAGAAGTAATGCCAAGAGCTAGCCCTAAAGCTAGTCAGCAGTTTGTCACATTAAGGCCAAACTGATGTTTAGCCTGATGGACTTAATTGGGAGCAACAAAGCTGAAGAAATTAGTGTGTTGAAGGTTGAAAAGAATTAGTGAACTCGGGCCTCCAGTCACTCCTCTAGGAAGAAAACAATTAACACAAATACATCTTACAGACTCATTTATCACTCCTGTTCAATGTGTTTTGAATCTATTTAATCCTTCATTGATTTAGTCTTAACATTTATAGCCCCACCACATGACTCAATTGAGACTTCAAGGCAGGCTTACAATGTTAAAAGAAATAACAATTTAGCAAACATGCGGCAATGATAAAATAAGACTCCGAGGAAGAAGGCAACCCAAACCAGCAGAACCAACATATAATCGGGGAGGAGGGGGAGAGAATTAAATTATTTCCAGGATTTTTTTAAAATTTTTATTTATTTTATTCCATTTATATCTCACCTTTTTTCCAATCTGGGACCCAAGAAGGCTTACAAGATAAATTAAAGCAAAATATAAATAAAGCAAGGTATTAAATATACAAGTGTATTAAAAACATTAATTTACAACAATTTAATTTAAAACATAATGATGATGATAGAAAAATACAGTATGCCTCCCAGCTTAAAAAAAGAAAAAACTGGCAATAGCCGGTTAACATTCAAAAGCCTGGGTGAACAAAACAGCCTTTGCTGCTGTTAGTATATATATATTCAGCCTGACCCACTCAGCCGTCTCTCCCCCAACCTATATTTTTATATCTCCAAAAGGAGTGCTATAGTGCCAGTGAATCCCTAAATGTAGGCATAAAAATCATGATGCAAAAGTGGAACACCAGATGTAAACTCACTGACTCCTTTGCTGGCCGACTGGCTCCTAGCTGGAGCCACTTACAGCCAACAGTACTACACCCAACTGTGCTACAAAAGCAAAGAGCTCTTGTTGTGCTTTTTCTTGTATAGAAAGGCGTGCACATCCATGGCTGTAAATTTTGCATGTCCCACCACTGTGGTGGGGAGGATTGCAGACAATGCATACATGATACCTATGTCTGTCCTACCGGCTGGGGATTCTGGGACTCAGAATTCAAAAAAGGAATTTTTCTAAACTCTGGTGTAGGCTGAGCTTTTGGCCATAGCCATCAAGGGTCTCAGAAGCTATGGGGATGTCCCATGGAACCTACAGAGTTCCTGGTATGTTGATTGGCCCTGCAGAATCACAGGTTCAGAACTCCAGTTCTCCCTACCACCAGCCTTAGAAGTCCTAGACAGAGGTTATCTAGAGTGAAGCAAGTAAGGTACGTGTCCTGAGCATCAATGCCAAGGGGATGCATAAAAAAAAAAAAAACCAGTGCCAGAGAAGGGGGAGGGGAAGAGGGAGAAAGCAGCCCCAGAGGTAGGGGCATAACTTCCACACTTGCCCTAGATGCTGTTTTTTCCTAGATATGCCTCTGCTACAGGATGTTCTCCCAGAGGCAACCCACTAACAAGTCAAAAAGTGGGTGGGACACAGTCTCAGTGGGACACTCTCACCAACCAATCGAAATTGGGCAGGAGTTTCTTTATTCCCTGTTGCCTTATTGGCAGGAGATGACTGAGCAGCTAGGAAAGAAGAGGCAGGGAGAGAACAGCAGGCAAAGAGCTGCTCAAGAGTTTTTATTCTAGTTTCTCTCTCCTTCTCTCTTAAGAAAATGGAGGAGGTGTTCATTTATATCTGTGTGTGGGAAAGAGAGCTGAGGGATAGTGTGTCTGTGTATATTTGCATGTGAGAGAGAAGGCAGTGGGTTTGTGTAGCCTTCTGAGAGAAAGTGTGTTTGTGTCCTTTGTGTATGAATTTGAATAAGATGTGTATGAACATGTGAGAAAAAGGAGTAGTAAGAGGGGTTGTGCATCTATGTAAAGGCAAGAAGTTATAGGTTTGTGTGTATGGGAGAGAGAAGGAGAGAAATGTGAGTGTGTTGTGCATCAGTGTGCATGAGAAAGAGGGAATCCTATGTATGCTTGTATATTCTTGGGGGGGGGCAGAGATTGCATTTCTGAGTGAGAGTAGAATGTATGTTTTCAAAATCCTAAAGGTACATTGGAATGCATCAAATTCTTACATGACTTTTTTTTGCCACTATATATATTTTAACTAACTCTGTTCCATATAAAACCAGGACTTGAAGAGGCTGTACATTATTTTTCCCAACTCACACGCACATTTTTATTACAAAAGTCTTATGAAGTATTGTAGACTGAGAGTCTGTAGTTATTTGAAGGTGACCACATGAGTTTTCTGGTGAAGCTGGGACGTGAACTGAGATGTTTTGTGAGCTGAGTCAATGGGGTGAGTGTCAACACAGAACTCATGCAGCGTTCATGAGTGATAGAAAGCTATCATTTTGAATGGAGTCTGGTTGATTCTTAGACAGTTGGCCCTCCACATTTTCAGGTTTAACTTTCATGGATTTGATTATTTGCAAATTTCTCCAAGCCCTGCCCTCCTATGTTTATTTTCTAGGGAAATATGCTCTCTCAGCAACTCCAATCAGGTTGTGCATCCCTTTAAAAACCCTCCTCTGGTCCCCTTCCTCCTCCACCACCACTGCCTGGCCAACGAAGGATGGCTCACAGCCTGATTTCTCAACACCACAAACCCTCTCCTGATGCCCCTGCCACCTAAGGAAGGAGAAGGGGGTGAAAGAGGAAGTTAGGGCCATCATGCGAACCACCCTCTTTCCCTCTCCTTTCCATGATTCAGTCTGGATCCTGAGTGCGTGTTCGCCCCACTGTGCCTTGGCCCCCATCCCACAGACACACACATTTTGATATTTGTGGTTTTTCTACTTTTGCAGGGGTTCTACAAGACTAGCAAATATGGAGGGCAAACTGTACATTATTTTACAATATAATACATAATCATGCTGCAGACACATGTGCACAATGTTATGATTATTCATTTGGTCCCTCCCAATTCAGTACAGAAATCCAGAGGTTTCTCTGCCTAAAATACTACAGTTTTACATGTTCTTCCTAATTGCATTTGACCTTTTTGACTTTTTTTTTTTTTTACTTTTTGACATTTCGATCTCTCCCTTATGTTGATCACTCATATGCCTTACAAATTCACACAGGTATTGTTACCCTGTATGTTGGGGGTCCTGGGAGGGGCGCCCAAATTACCAAATAAAAACACAGGATGGGGGAAATTAGACTCGAGCACTCTCTCAAGCTAACGAGAGGCAGGGTAACTCAGCTAGGATCTTTAACCCTATGTCTACAGCTTCAGGTCAGAGAGCGGTTAGACAGTTTTTAAGGCAACAAATAATAGTTTTATTGGGAACAAACAACACAAAAGACACGACATACACTAACTAACTGAGAAATAGAAATGGAGAGTTTCGGGGGAATGCGTAATACAACACCTTTTCTCGTAGTCCTGGAGAAAACCGGAGAGTTGCAGGGAAGAAAGCTCAGCGCAGTTCTCTGAGGGGGCGACTCGCTGGACAAACTGACAGCAAGGCAGGATAGCAGTCCGGAGTGTTCCGAGGAGTGCAGGCTCAGTTGTCGGGAACTGAGGGGAAAACTTCACTGGACAGAGCGGCAGCAAGGCTAGATAGAAGTCCAGGGTGATCCAAGGAAGGCTCGGAACTGGGGACCTTTTATAGGGTGGATTTTACTTATAGGCCATGCCATGCTTGGTGAGAACAAAGGAAATTTAGAGCGGGACAAAGACCGTTGGAAAAGGTCAGGTTTTACATGATGAGCTTAGTGCTGGATGACAATAGCATGGCCAGTATGCAAATGGCCCAACATAAAGGACTGGCTCGGCACTCAGCCGGGCGTCTTTGTGTAAAGTCGCGCTGAGCAAGGCGGGTTTGCAAGAAGGAAAGGTCCCTGAAGCATCGGAGAGGCATTAAGTTTCCTGCCTAAATGAGGTTTGGAATGTACAACCATTAATGGCTGCGCCTATTATGTGCTCATCCGGTGGCCCTTGCAAACACGTGGAGTAGGGTGGCAGAGAAAGGTCAAATAGAGGCCAAATTATTTGATATCAAGAGATATCTAGTGCTCTCACCAGACATAGCATAACCGTGGTAACAGTATCTCTGTTTCCAATCATAAAATGTTGGAAAAAATGTTTGGCTAAATGTTGTATGCTGCCTTGGCACCAAAATATTGACTGAGAGTGGTGGTTCAGCACCATTACAACATACCTAGTGCATGTATATTAAGCTGTCTAGGGTCCTTTTCGCATTAAGGCTTCTAGTGCGAGCGGGGGAGGGTGGCTCACGCAAGAAGCCTTCCCCGGGAGGCTGCTGCTTCCCCCTCCTTCCTTCCGCAGGTGAAGGAACAAGGGGGGAAGCGACAGCGTCGCGCGAGCCGCCCTCCCCACTGGGCGAATCAGGAGCCTGTCGCATCCCCCCCGCACGCGCGAGAAAGGAGCCTGTCGTGTCCCCCCTGCGCGCGCGAGCAAAGCAGGAGGTGTCGCGTCCGTCGCGCTAGCTCTCTGCCCCGCCCCTTCCTTCCGCAGGGGCGGAGGGAAGGAAGTGCGACCCGGCTGCCTCCCTGACGCTCCGCACAAGAGGTAAGTGCGCGCGGGCGCCGGGAGCGTTGCACGAGCGCGGGTGATTTTCGCTTCAAAGCGAAAATCAAAAAACCTGTGATCGCGCCGCTTCAGCCCCGTGAGCCCGGCGGAAGTGGGAGTGCGTTGTGCAGAGTGACGCTCCCACTCCCGCGAGGCTCATGGGGCTGTCACGCAAGAGAAGGCCTGTGCGAAAAGGGCCTAGGTCAGTACTACTCAAAATGGTGGTCTGCAGACAATGTTTCCAGGAAATATGTCAATACAATAATCATGCGGTGTAAATATAATACTGGTCTCTGGGACATGAGGGCCAGGGGTGGGGGGAATTGCCAACTCACCATATCAGATATGTTGAGAAGGCCTGATCTAGGCAACTTTGTGAATTAATGAGATGGTTCTGATGGCAGTCTTGCACAATCCCACAGGCTTTGAGTAGGAATACACCACCGCACTACCTTTCCATGGTGGTGGGATTGTGGGCAAGAAGCTATGCTGATGGCAGGAGTGCTGCTGGTAGGGTCTCTCATGTCAGACAGGCTTCTCCTGAGAAGCCAAACTAAATGTGCCAAACAACTACTGGGCATTAGTAGTAGTGTATGTGTGTGGGAGGGGGTGACCCTGAGGATATTTCAGAGACAACAGGAGAGTCAACTATAGCTATGCAAATAGTACTGTGCAGAAGGAAGCACTTGTAAATTAATAGGTTGTTGTGGGTTTCCTGGGCTTTGAGGCTGTGTTCTATTAGTATTTTCTCCTGATGTTTCACCTGCATTTGTGGGTGGCATCTTCAGCCACATCCTCTAAAGATGCCAGCCACAGATGCAGGTGAAACATCAGGAGAAAATACTAATAGAACATAGCCTCAAAGCCCAGAAAACCCAAAACAACCTATGGATTCCAGCCATGAAAGCCTTCAACTTTACTAGTAAATTAACTCTGAATGCCTTTTACTATGAAAACCTTAATGACAACACAATACAAAATGAAGCAAGCAACAGAGACAGAAGATGAGATTCCCAGGTTGGAATGTATCCAATGAACTACTGGGGAAGAGCAGAAGATAAGTATGAATAGTGTGTGTCTAATGACACAACTGGACTCTAGCTGAAAGGACATTCAAGCTGTCAGAGGTTAAAGGAAAGTCCAAAGCTGTACAAGACATATGATAGGAGCCTAGAATGTGTGGAGCATGAACCAGGGGAAGATAGACATAAACAAGAAATGGAATGTATAAAAATTTCAATACTTGGGGTGAGAAAGCTTAACTGGACAGAAATGGGACATTTTGAGTCAGGTAATCTCATAGTTTTTTATGCAAGAAATGAAAATCTAAGAAGAAATGGGGTGGCATTAATAGCGAGGAGAGATGTACTAAAATTGGTCAAAGATATAAAACAATGGCCATCTGTTGGTAATGCTTTGATGGTGTATTCCTGTGTAGTAGAGGGTTGGACTTGATGGCCCTTGTGGTTTCTTCCAGCTCTATGAGTCTACGATACTCTAAAGTCTGACCAAATCATCTCAATAAGACTTTAGGGAAAACTCATCAATATAACCATAATCCATGCTGATGCTCCAGCTACAGAGGCCAAAGAAGAAGAAACTGAAAGAGTCTATGGTGGAGTCCAGGAGGAAACTGATCACACACCAAACAGGACATGTTGATAATCATATGTGATTGAAATGAAAAAATAGGAAGTGAAGCCAAACCAAATACTGCTGGAGTTTTTAGTCTAGGATCAAGAATGAAGCAAAAGAGTGAGTGACTGACTGAATTCTGTGAGGCCACCAGTTTGTTCATTGTGAACACATTCTTCAGAAAACCCAGAAGATGGCTATACACAGACAACCTCAGATGGCCAATATAGAAATCAAATGGACTACATGATTGGGAGTGGAAGATAGTGCAGCTCCACTCTCTCTACAAAAACAAAATCAGAAGCAAATTATGACACAGATGATGAACTGCTATTGTAATGAAATCAGGGTCAAGTTAAAGAAGTACACCAAGTCCATTGTTGTGCCCAAATACAATTGAAGAACATCCCTGCAGAATTTAAAGACTATATAAACAACAGATTTGCACTACTAAGCCTAATTAACTTCAAGCCAGAAGAACTCTAGACCAAAGCCAGGGATATTGTGAGGGAAGAATGCAAAAGGACACTACCTGCAGCCATAAAGAAAGAGAAGCAGTTAAGGACAAATGAGAAGCAAAAGTAAAAAGGGGCAGAAATAGTGGTAGAATCCTGGGCACAATTGTTCAGTGACTTGTGCACAGGAACTAAGAACACTTCTGTAATAATCAGCACAGACAAACTGAAGAAGATAACAAAGAAAGTAGAACAAGAGACCTCTTCTGCAAGATCTAAGAAATCAAAGGGAAATTTAAACCAAGAGTGAGGGTGCTATGCATGGTTGTGAATGCTGGACAGCAAAGACAGCAACCCTAAGTTCTCTTGAAGCAAAGATGAGTAAACTAAGACTGTTGTACTTTGGACATGTCATGAGAAGACATGACTTACTAGAAAAAACAGTAATATTTGGTAATGTAAAAGACAGTAGGAAAACAGGAAGAATACATTATAGGTGGATAGACTCAATCAAGGAAGCCACAGTTCTATGTTTGCAAGACTTAAGCAGAGCTGTTGTTAACGGGGTGACTTGGAAGTCTCTCATTTATAGAGTCACCATAAGTCAAAGTTGACTTGATGACACATAACAACAACAAAGTTACATTTATGCAGCAGAAATCAAAATATCCTCTCAGAGTCCCTTCCCATCTTCTCCCACCTAATCCTACACCCATACTTCTTGATTTGTCAACTATATGATCTGCATTTCCACACAAATACCTGAGGCAGCTAACAAAATAATTTACAGATATAAGGGAACAATTTAAAAATCAAATACCTAATACAATCACAGTGGTGCTAAAATAAACCAACTGGGTAAAAATGCAGCTTAATTCAAATCAGTTCAAACAAGCAATCTTTAAAGCTTGCCTGAATTTTTTAAACAAGCTCCTCAGCAACATTTTTAAATTTAATTTATTTTGAATTTAAGTGTGATTATTACATGCCATTCATCCTTATCTAGTTATTTGTTATGGAACTGTGTATCACATTTGGCTATTTGAATCCTCACTGATCACCCTGGAAACTGCATATACAGACATTGTTGGTGTGTTGCCTATTTTCATTATAATGTTCATTCATTAAATGTTACATATGAATCCTTTCTGACTTAAAATCCTTTTTGTGTAGCTGCTTTTGAAAAGTCTTGGTGAGTGAATTCCAAACTACTAAAGCCACAAGACAGAAGCCAACCTGTAGTAATCCGACAGAGTAAGATGATGGCATTACCTCATTGAGGGCATGGTGCTGGAGATTACTGCCCAAATGTTATGGAGAGAGCCAGGGGTATGGTACAGAATCCTATAGTGGGAGGAGAGAGAAAACTTAAGCAGATAGGGAGAATGACCCATGGTCTCAGATGTCTCTACATGGCACAGAACATGGGAAATAAACAATATGAACTTGAACTTGTAGCACAGCAAAGCAAACCTGGTGGGATGGATCTCATGATTGGAATGTAACAAGAGTAGGGTATAACCTATTTCAGGGAAATAGATCAAACAGGAAGGGAGGAGGAGTAGCACTGTATGTCAGGAACATTATATCTGTGAAGAGATCCATGACTTATGTCCTAGAAGCCAAGTTGAAGGCATCTTGATAAAAATTAAGGAGGAGAGAAACAATAGCGATGTCACTACTACAGACTCCAAAGCTGGATGGTACTGTTGGTTGTAGTGGTGATAGTAATAATAACGAATGAAATCCTCCAACAGAATGTCTCAGTCTGCCTATTCCATCTCTATCACCTGGGTGCTTTCAAATGATGTAGTTATAGCACTACGGCTCCACTTTAACCTCCACAGCAACATCCTATGGAATCCTGGGCTTTGTAGTTTGGTGGTCCACTGGACGAGCTTTCTGACTGAGAGTTCTAAACACCCTTAAACTGCAGATCCAAGGCTCCATAGGATGGAACCATGGCAGTTAAAGTGGAGTATCAGCACTGTAACTGGGGCAGTGTCAACAAGCTCCCAGTTTATTTAAACATCTGGCCTTTCTCACTGACTTTTTTCAGCATTGTTGGTGCGTATCTTCAAGTCAATTCTGACTTATGGCCACACTAAGGTGAATCTATCACAGGATGTTCTTGGCCAGATTTGTTCAGTGGGAGGGTTGCCCTTGCCTTCCTCCTCAGTTCCCACTTCTGTGTCACCCATCTGCCTGGTAAGATTTGACTCCAAGTTTGTGTTGATTAGAGTGAGAACAAGAATTCCTGCTCCCTGATATGTGAGGAGGACAGCAAAAGGTTGAAGGAGCAGTGAGGGTGGGAAAAAAAACATGGAACAAAAAAGGAGAGGAAAGTAGAGTTTGTATTGCCTGAATGATTGGATTTTGCCAGATGATTGGATTTTATTTGAATTATAACCATGCAGATTGGTGCCTGTTTAGACCTTCAGGTGGCCTGGCTCCCAGAATTCATTTAAAAACGAAGGGAGCGTGGAGGGGTATCTCCAGTTCAAAGTTATATCAGTTTCACATAATTGATGATTTATTATTTCTCTTTAAGAAATTCAGTTTAGTTGCATATTCTGGTCATGGTCTGTCAAGCGGTAGGCTATTTGCACTACAACAGCATCACACTATTGGCACTGATCTGCTAATGCCAACTTTCTGTATCTTGCAGGTACAAGGACTTAAGACAATTTTATGCCCACCTGTGGTGGTTGTTGGGTGCCTTCAAGTCATTTCCAACTTACGACGACCCTAAGGCAAACCTATCACAGGGTTTTTTGAGGGTTGAGAGTATGTGACGTGCCCAAGATCACCCAGTGGGTTTCTGTGGCTGAGCAAGGAATTGAACCCTGGTCTCCACGGTCATAGCCCAATGTTCAAACCACTACAGCCTTCTGGGTCCACCTAGCAGTTGTAAATAACTCTCAGAGCTTGGAAAAGTTACTTTTGAGACTGCAGTTCCCAGAAATCTCCAGTCAATATGCTCAATGGTGATGCAGGCTGATGGGGAGCTGTAGTTTGAAGAGGTAACTTTTCCAAGCCCCAGGAACTCCTTTAAATATAAAGCAACTAAACTAACATGAGTATTGAGAGCAATATATGGTGAATGTATAACCCAACATTCAGATTGGAAGAGTTCTTCATGTAATCATTGTAGCTATGTGACATTCATTAATCCTCCTAATTAGCGAGAATGTGCATGTACAACCTCCTATTAACTATAATTGTCCTAATTATTATTAGAGTTATTAGAGCGGTCTGTAATTCCCTGCTGATTAAATGTATTTTCCGTTTGAATACTAAAAGCTGCATGAATGGAAGTAGATAGAAGCAGCTGCAAACTTTTTACTTAAAAACACATTTCAAAATAATATCTACCCATCCCAAGAAATTAAGGCCAATAATAGCTCCCAGTTGGGCATGTGTGTAATAAATAGAAGGGTTATTACAGTGCATGGGTAGGGGCACATATAAGTAACCATTAGTCCCATGCGTCTTATCTTCACTTCCCCTTTACTCTTACTTTCATAGCAATCCTGCCCCCTGCTGCCCACAGCTGAGCAGCAGCACATGCTTGAAGAGGGGAGCCTGACATAAAGACTTCCCTTCCATGGGGTACAGCTCTGATACAGCCTGTGCATATAGAACTACAGCTTAGAAACACAACTTTTGTCAACTGCACTTCCCAGAATTCCACAACAGAATCCCCTGAGAATCTCTCCAAACAATAATAATAACGCTCCCAAGCTCTTAACAAAAAGACTCTCCTGGACATGTATGAGAGAGCCAGCATGATGTAGTGGTCTGAGCATTGGACTATGACTCTGGAGACCAGGGTCTGATTCCCCACTCAGCCATGGAAACCCACTGGGTGACCTTGGGCTCACCACACACTCTCAGCCCCCAGAAAACTCTGTGATAGGTTTGCCTTAGGGTCGCCATAAGTTGGAAACAATTTGAAAGCACATAACAATACATGTACATCTTCCCGTGTGTGGTACCGCAACATGGCTGCCAAGTTGCATGGTGGACCAATAGGTATAGCTTTCTTTGCTTCTACGGGAGTAGCTACCAGGGGGAAAAGGAGGGCATTCTCTGCCCCAAAAAGAGAATTTAACCACCTCAAATTATTAATTAAATTCTCATCAAATTAAATTTTCCTTCAGTTCCCAAATTTCTGACATTGCAGTAACTTAAAAATGCAGTTGGACAATTAGAAATACAGTTTAGACATCCAAAGAAAAGGGGCAGGCAAAATGACCCAGGAAGTGGGAACATAAAGCGTATGAACAGATTCAATGTGCCACTTTCCGCAGCAATAGAAATTTGGAGACTGAAGGAAAATTTCATTGGAGGAAGCAATACCCTCCCCTTCCCCATAATTACATCTCTGTTCCCTTCATTGTTCATCATTCCAGGAAAAATTCAAATAGGGCTCTCTTTTTCTTTGCCACACGTAACCTGGTCTTTTGTTATTCTTCTGTTGTGCCTGAAGTAAAGGTTCATCTCATTTAAAAGCTAGCTAAAAGCTGATCCAAGAAAAACTATTACTTGACTCTTTTTTTATTATTATTTCAAGGGGATGAGGAACGGGGAAAGCACATGTAAAATCTCAAGTGGGAGAATAGAATAAATCTGCCTTTAAATGCAGCCACAGCTGTAGCCCCCATTAGACGTATGGAAAAACATCAGCAGTTCGGATTTCATTCTCCTCCCCTTCAACTTTCAGAAAAATAATAAAGGCTGGATAAAGAACTTCCGTTTGACTGAAGCATTTGTTTCTCATTCAGGGATATAGTCTACATTTCATAAAGATTTCCTGGAAACCGAGATCAAGAAGCTGAAGAAATGGCTCCTCTAGCGGAATGGACAATCTACCAGAGACCAATATTTTATCATTAATTTATGGAGAGAACTGCCTGTGACTATTTCTGCTAATTAAAATCAGTGGTGAACAAAGTAAGGTTGCAGCAACTGGGCTTCGGGCCAAACCTTTCAATTGGGATGAGGAAATAAGCCCACCAAAGTCATGGATGGCCTTCAGCCTCAGGAACATTTAATTGTGAATTCACACCTCCCTCCCTGCTCCCATCATCAACAAACCCTCCAAATACTGGGTCTCACACTCTTGAGAGGGAATATTCTAAACCTTGCCTAAACGAGCCTCCCAAAATGGGTCCATGTGTTTTCTGAGATCACAAAGACAACTTCATATCCTCTACTCAGGAATGTACGCTGCATAGGAACTGAAAATGGAGATTTTTTTACTTGTATGCTTCTCCCTTGCAATAAAGCCACTGCTCACCATGACTTCTTGCTTTTCAGCAAACTGTTTTCACTCTGAGTTTATATATGAGTATATGTAATGCTTGGGTCATATACAGGACCAGCTTCAGTCTCTAAGGCTCAAGCCCCTCCTGTCCAACAGGCTGGGACTCCAGTTTGGAAGTCTGAGTAGCAATAGAAGTTTATAACCAGCGGGAGACAGAAAGGAAAGAAACAGAAACTACTACAGATATCTACTAGTTCAAAGTTTCCCACTCTGTCTGCAGATACAAAAGTGCTAAAGGACTTATAGTTATTCCAGGGATGCACCTAGCACATAGGACCTCCTATGTGGGGTTCTCAAAAAGGAGAGAGTCCGGTGGCAGTAATTGGGGTACACTGAAGACTCCAACCAGTAGATGGCATCAGGAAGCCTGGCTATAGAAATTGGGAACAATGCAATACCTGGCTCCTGTAGGCAGCAGGGGGTGGGTCAGGTTGCAATAAGGACTCCTAGCTATCAGGTGGTGATCTTTGTTCCCCTGGTCAACAGAAATGCCCTCTTTACTGTGATTTCAGTTCCAGAGGACAGACCCCCACTGTTAGTGATTTTCAGTCAATAACAATTTGGCCCCTGGATTGCTATAGCCAGCAGTTCCTTCTTAATAAAAATGCTTTACCTCTTAGCTTCTCCACAAGTGAAGATGTGGTTCCCAATCTCCTCTTCTGCTGCTAAAATTCACAGGCAGTGCAAGGTAAAAAAGATGCTATTACCAGTAGAGTAGATCTATTCATTGAATAGGACCACTCTTATGTAAGTCCCAGTGTTTCAAAGCAGTAATCAAGTAACCAGATTTAGCTGAGTGGCGGGAATTGTGATGTTCTCCAGATGTTTTTGAATTGCAACTGTCAGTATTCCTGGGGCCACTGCAAATTGCAACTGAACGGCAACTGGAGGGTCACAGAAATACCACCTTAATTTAGCCCAGTGGGACTAACTGAAGTCCCATTGAAGTCTATGAGTTTGTTCTAAGCATCTCTAAGTCAAGATCCAATTTAATGTATCTTAACTAACATCTATGAAACCATTATCAGTTGGCTGGTAGATAATGCATAGCAGGGTCAACTAATATTACAAATCAAAACATTTCACTGTATTGGGCAACTAAAATAAAGCAGACATGGTGACAAAAAAAAAAGCAAAGTAGAATTGAGAAATTGCTATAGAGTCGAAGGAGCTGGAAACTTAAATGAAAACTAACTTGGAAGAAATAATGTTGTTGAGAGAGGCTATGTTCAAAGGAAAAAATGGTCTTCCAATTATGAACAGCAAAAGAAGAAATGATGTTTTTCATATTTCCATCAAAAACATACTAGTAAAAGAAGCTTACAGAGTTGTGTGTGGAACCTCATAAAGAGGCAAATGTTTGAAGGAGAAATAGAAAAAGTGGAAAATACAGACACCACAGAGCTGTGAGAAATTTGGGAGTCCTAAGAAAAGGCCAAAAAAAACTTCTGGTTGATCTCATCTGCCACTTTGAGTCCCAATTTTGGAGAAAAAGGATATAAATAAAGATGATGATGATGATGATGATGATGATGATGAATGAATCTGAAAACCCTATGCTAATAAAGTATTTCTGATTTTTTTTTAACAGAATTAAAAGTATTTGGAGAAAAAGTATTCTCTACTCTGATCATTCTCTCTCTCTGTCTTTCTGTCTTTCTCTTTCTCTCTCTCTCTTTCCCTCTCCCTCTCCCTCTCTCTCTCACACACACACACCACAGAAAGAGAGAAGCAGGCAGGTTATCTAACCAGGTTGGAACAGTAGCCCCAAGACTTTTTGATTAACATAGACTATAAAACCCATCATATTAGAATCACTATAAACCAGAAATGACTTGAAGGCACACAAGGACAACAATGACATCATCTGCCACCACCCTGGGATTCCCTGATTCCTTTTGAGTGTACCTGCCATTTTCACAGTAGCTGAAATGGATTTTCCCAACAACAATGTCCTGAGCAATCTCTCTTGCAATTCAAAATAATTTGAGGTGGCTTGGTGGTGAGTTTCACAAAATACCTGCTCTTGGTGGACATAAATTGTTTTAGATCAACACAGCCGGCTACATTTTTGGACTTTGCGTGGAGGGACTGCCCTGGTGAGGGCCTGCACTTCAACATTTGCCATTACATCACTGAATGAGAAATGTCTTCACTGCATGACACAATGTTATTAATTCAATGCAGTATTTTTCCTGCTCCATGGCAGGTGGATAATGTGACAGTAAGGATGTAAGAAGGGACATTTTCAAAATTCTTCTCATTTAAATTTCTCTCTCAGTTTTGGAGATCCGAGTTACCTAGACTCACATATAAATTCACCACTTTTCTGTTTCTATGCAGGCTTCCAGATTTTGCACAAAGTCAATGATGTATTCATTTCTACTCCTGCCAGCAATACATCACCAGTGCTCTTGTGTATACTGATAAAGTACTGCCAAAAAGAAAAAAAATGCTATAATCCTATCCATGGTTGTATAAAAAATGTTTTTATGTGGTGTTTTTTGTAACATGGGCACATTGATGTGAAAACATTGCCCAAAAAACAAATTTGGTCCAAAGATGCATTTGTTTTTACTAAAATATATGCAACCTGCTTCTCTGGCCATTTCTGCACTAGCCTGCTATAGCACGATGATTCCACTTTCAACATCCTCTGGAATCCTGGGGTTTGCTGTTTCAGGCGGGGCCGGCAAACCCCAGGATTCCAGAGGATGTTGAAGGTGGAATCATCGTGCTATACCAGGCTAGTGCGGAAATGGCCTCTGTATTTAATACAATTACTCGAAGTGTTAAAACAGGGTTGCATCAAGATTCTTTTGTTATTTGTTACATATTATTGTTGGTCTTGACAGTATATGTTCTATAATTAATTGCTAATCGACATATAAAACCAACAAATACGTGTTGAGCCAAAAATGTACAGGATGTTGCACATGTAAAACACTGCAAAAAAGAATGTTGATGGGAGTACTTTGATGTGGGTTCCTGCATGGCAGGGGGTTGGACTAGATGACCCCTGCAGTCTCTTCTGACTGTATGATTCTGCAGTTCTATGATTCTAACTGTACTCATGTTTGCATCAAAAGTATTGTATCAAAGGACATATGTGCATCACCAGTGCAAAGTAGTGGTGACACTAAGAAAACTGCAAAGAGCTGGAAGATGGAGCAGAAATTGTGCTTGCTCTACTTCCAGATTTCCCAGAAGAACAGCTTGCACTAGGGCAGAGTAAACCAAAGAAGCAACAACAAAAGGAAGCAAACTAGAGAAATGTTCTTATTCCTAGCTCTAAAACCTAGAATGTCTCATCCTCCGGGCATCTCCTTAAATCCGCTTATGAAATGTGAGGTTTATAGCTAAAGCAAAGTAAAGGATGCATTAAACTGTTCTTGCATAAATTGCTTTGTATTTCCCCTTAGTGAAGGAAGTTCTGGTGCAGAATTCCCACCTCTGTGTGTTTCAGGGATAAGGATGTTGAACGTGTTTTCACTTAGAAGTGCTAGATTAGTATGTCCAACAGGGACAGTCCCAAATAGTTCCCTACCTGAGATATAAAAGCAAATGGTACAGGTCCCCACATCAGAATATGTCCCCAAGGCTAGTCCAATTATTTGAAGGGGAACATCCCCTCAGCCTTTCTCTTCTCTGGCAGTAAAAAGACAACAGCAATAAATCAAATTGCCGCTCCTTTTCTGCTCCTTCAAGGTACCCAAAATCAGCTTTATGAGGTAGCTGCCTCACTCTGCACAGCTTATAAGGGCACACTGCTGAATTCTTTCAATTGTTGCTGGAAAGCCAAACTGTTACTGCTATATTTTAGTGTTCAGACAAATCAAAGATTATAACAATCTCTGTGCAGTTCAGAACATCTAGTTGTTAACAATTTTATCTCCTGTCACGACCCAACAGTGTTAATGTCTAAACATTTCTGACACAGCTTAGCAACAGCTGCTGCAAATAACACAGACTTTTTTTAGTGGGTGGTTGGGGGGATCATATCATCTTATTGCCTGCAAGAAATATTCCAATTCCCACTGAGTAGATAGAAAATTGAATCTTGCCAATAATTGGGATAACCGTTTGAACAGCATATTCGCATAATGATGGGCGTCTGTAAACAGTGAGGGAAATCTTTTACTGAATGCAGACCAGGGAATAAGAGGTGATGAGAAACAGTCTGGGGGTTAAAGCTGGGCTGCATCTTATTAATGTATTTACAGGATCTGCAACAAGATACTCCCCGACTCTATAATGTCTCACTACCTCCCACCTACAGAGTGGGTATGATTCTCCCAGACTCCCAGACCACAAGTGGCAAGCTTTTGGTTTCTTTGCCCCATGGCAGTTCAAACCCCAGCCTGGCTCTGAGCCCAGAACAGTTGTGTGAGAACTCCTTCTAGCTCTTTATCACCAAACATCTAAAGAAGCAGGGAAGGTGGTCTGAAGGACCCCTAAAAAAAAAGAAAGAAAGAAACTTGATTAGCTCTGGACAGGCAATGTAGTCTTCCAGGACAGTGCTGTGGTAGTCCATGGACCCAATGCTGTTCTATGAGCTGCCAGCACAAATATAGTAATAGTCCCACCTTGCAAGAAGACAAATATCTTAAATGTCCCCTGCTTTCTGTTCCTCATCATACTCACTGTATCTCTGTAGAGGCCTCATTAAAAACATTACTTAGTTAATGTCTACTTGCCCTTGCTATTCTGCCAGAGCTGATAGAGTAGAACTTGGTTAGTTCCCATCAACCATCTGTAGACAAATCCTAAAGGAATCCCATATCATCCAAGTGTCCCGATTTGGTCAGGATAGTCTGATTAATCCTTTGTCATCCCATTTTTGAGCTGCTTTTAAAACATCCCAGTTTCTCCTGCATTCCTCCTTTGTGTTTGGCTTATGTCAGCAAGTGTCCCTAGAAGCAGGTGGTTGGAATGCAAGAGCTGGTGGGGAGGTTAAGCCAGTCCAGGTCAGTCACAGGTTATCTAGCAGGATGAAGGGAGAAGCAAGAGGGTTGTTGTCAACCAGTCCAGAAGTCACACAGCAAATCAGTAGTCCAAATAAACAAAGCCAGAAAGGAGTAAAACAGAGATGTAAATAGTAGCCAGTCGAAGGTACAAAGACCACAAACACCAAACAGTACTGCCAATCACCAAGATAGGCAGTTGTGAGCAAAGAAAAAAAAGCCTTCAGCAAACTGCTGGAAATTTATAGCCAGCTGTCTCAAGGCATCTTGTGCTTAATTAGTCAGTACCTCCTACTTAAGAGCCATTAGAAGTATTGTGTCTTCTCTTTATCTCTCCTTTGCCTGGTAAATGGCTGAACCACATCTTCAACCTCTTCCTGTGGAGTAGGGACCCCTTCTGCCTCAGCCTCCAGCTCCTCTGACTTAGAGATATCACCAACATCAGAAGTTGTACATTCCTGGTATTTCTGGCACTCTGGCTCTGCACCTGAATCTTCCAACCCCAGAAAGTGAGTTATGACAGCTTACTTTAGTTGCTTCAACCTGAGTTCAGAGTGCAAAAGCAGTTTGCATTCTATTAACTCAGCAGAGGGAGAGGAGAGGAGAGGAAAGGAGAGGGTGGAATCTTCCCCTTCCCTGTTGGCTCAGGCAAAAGCAAACTGCTACAGCCACTCCTAACTTCTGTGTTCTTCTTCATGAATAAGTTTTGTCATCTTGACCACAAACTGATGTGCTTTGGCCACACATGTCCCAGTTTTCATATGTGAAATATTGAAGGGTCTGGAACCTTACCCTCATTTTTCTTCAGCAGGACTTACACAAGAAGATGCATGGAAGCACTATTCTGGGCTGTTAGGAATGGGAAGTCTGCCCATGCCTCTAATATTTCTGTCCTCCCGCATTTCTTTTGCGTTCTTTGACTGAGCAGAACATGGCAGGCTGGGTGAAGTACAGAGAATATGTATACACCTCCCTTCAACGAAAACAGATTGGTATACTGAGTGTCCATGTCTGTGTACCGCAGGAGAAAGTACAAAAATACAGACAGCAACTGAGTTGTTAATAACAGTCTTAGAGTTTCTGCAATGCCTAAGTGCAGAGCTTAGAAAAATTACCATGGAAGAGAGGTGAGCTGTGGTTCAATAAAGTAACTTTCCCAAGTTCTGCACCAACACTGTATCTCCAGCAGTTTTGACTAAACCTCTCATTCTTACCAAGATTTCATTTTTAACTAAGTGCTCAAACTTCTAAAGCCAAGTACAATTCCCCCTGCTTTGTTTAGTGCAAAGTGCTTTTCTCTCTAGATATTTTTTAATGATGTTGATTTACACAGATCAGCACATATTGCCTTGATTCGAAGGCCCAGTGCTGGAGAGCAGCTTTTTCACCACTAAAGGAGGACTCTCTCTTAAGGCCTTAGTTAGAACTTCACCATTAAATGAGGCATCATTCATTATTCATCAAACAGCCAAGGGGACCATTAAGTCTCCTTTCCTTTGAAGATCTTGGTACCTATTTTTATCCACTGTTGATAAGATGGCTGCAGGTCTAATCCACAAATCACAAAAGAGATGTCTCCTTGTCACATGCATTCATCTTGTCCATAAAAGATCCCCACTTTTATGAAAATGACTGTAACGATTTTCTTCACTTTAAGGAGCAAACACTTTTAATAATGGAAAACCACCTTACTTTTGTGCTTTGATAGCATATTGCAGACACCATTTGTGTGACAGTTGAAGAATAGAAAGAAGGCTTAACCGAAACCAGAGCTGGGGGAACCACTTTTCCCAGTCCTGTGGCAGTGCCAGGAAAAATCAGTGCCTAGTATTTCCTCCCTCAAAGCTAGTCCAGCCAATTAGAGTGTCTGTTGGCTCAGTCAGGAGGTGGACCTTATAGCTTAACATTAAAGGAAGGCTTCCCTAGATCTACTGGGGGAATGTAAAACTGCTCTCCTAGCGAGCTGCCACAGCATTCAGCTTATAGCCTGCTTCCCCACCTTCCCTTCCTTCTGTGTTCTTTGTTCCAACACTAGAACCATGGCACATTCTTTTTTTGTCTGATGATTTAAGCTCATTTTATTATGTCACAGTTTTGTCTAGTTGAGGCATTGGGTTGGATTCATTTTAGGGGAAACAGAGATATCTCCTATGTCTAAAGATCCCCTTCAGAGGTGTTGGGTTGAAGTCCTCCAGGAACTCACCCAATTTACAGGAGGGGTCAGCCCTCGGTTCAGCTTCAACCCAGATAGCAGGAGACCCAGGTAGTGGCTTGTGTCCATGTGGAATCCCATGAGCTATCATTCTGGTTTGGTGGCCTCACAAGGCACATAGGGAGTGTATCCAAACAATAGGTAGATCACTCAATGGCTTAATGTGTTCCTGATGCTGTGCCAAGACTTACTGCTACTGTAACCAATAAAGTTGTCACCTCTGCCTCCTAAGTCTGGACAGAAAAATCTGTTTCAGATTTGCTGCATTCATTTTTCCTTTTCTTTTTTAAGATCTCAAGTTCTTTCCATCTTGTTTAAGTAAAAATATGTGAATTAGGCAATGTTCTCATAAGAATGAATCAAAAGAAATCCTCTCTGGAATTTATTTTGAACTTTCTAGGCATTATCCAAGGTGATGAACCATATTCCCCCAATAACGAATAGATTCACTGCCCTTTTGGAATGGGAGCCACTGGTCACCACTGCCCAGAATGTTTTAGCAGGGGGTGGGCAATTGTGGAAGGCTAGGGAGCCACGTTAGTCCCCCAGGAGACCTTGGAAGGCCATACATGCCATCATACCCCCACATGAAAAAAAAAAAGGAAAAGGAAAATGTTTTTGACCCCAAATGCCCCCAAACACCCTCTAGGAGGCACCGGAAAGCATTTTACCATGTTTGGGTGCCTTCCTTTTAGGCCTTTTTTTAACAACAGGAAGAGAATGCAAATCAATTCCTTTTCACTTCATGTGTTAAAAAGGATTCTCCTGGTCCTAAACCAGTCCAGAGGTGCCCCCAGCTGTATTGGAAATGGCCCTATGCCCTCTAGAAGTTATTTTGGGGGGAAATAAGTAAAAAAAAAATTCAAAATTCTCTGGTTCTCTGGGGTCCCAGGGGCTTCCAATATGATGGAAATGGCCCCCACGCCCCCTTAAGGGCATTTTACAGAATTTTGAAACAAGAAAATGCACCCTGGGGGCCACAAAAACAGTCTCAGGGGAGCATCTTTTGTCCACTCCAGAACTAGAAAGAAATTTAGACTGGGGAGTGGGAATTATGGGGCATTGGGACATTGCACCCCACATAAGAATACAGCCTACTGCATGACATTTTCTTTCAGTCTCCAAATTTCTAGCATTGCAAGAACCAAAATCTTCAATCGAGCATTTAGAAATACAGCTGAGACATCCAAAGAAAAGAGATAGCAAATGGAAGAGTTCTAGGTGTGATTGATATTCAATGTTTCACTCTTTTCAATGTTAGAAATTTGGGGACTTGAGATTTCATTTGAGGGTCAGAATTTTCTTTTTGAAGAGAGGGGATTGCCCTCATTTTCCCATCCTTGTACCTACCCACTGCTGATGGATGTCTTGAAACACTAGAGGGCTATTTTTATAAATGGAAACTCGAAACTCTAACCTCTCCTTCAGGTAAAATGTTGTAGTCAGCCATAGACACGACCGCTGCATGGAGGCGGTTATTTATGATGGAGGAGACAGATGCACTCATTTGTAACTAGTGTTTGTTTCTGTGCCTAGTTCCACCTACCTTCAGTTGCACAAGTCCTCCTACCTTCCCGGCTGTCAAGACTGCTAATGATATGTTATGCCTTTGCAACACCCAGCAAGGCACTTGGCACCAAATATGTTGGCGAAGGAGAGGGGAGGAATGCCTGAGAGTGCTTCTAAACAAAGTTTTTATTTTGCAGTGCTTCCTTTGCTGATTTTTTTTTGTACATGTGGGGGAGAGGGGTCCAGACAATGTTGTCTTCAGATTGTCAGCCCTCCCATATTTTCCTTGCCATTTCTTCCATCTTTTTTTTTTCTCATAACAAGGGAGTAGGGAAATCTGCTAAGGCAGAAATTATGGCATAGCTGAATGATGCCTTTTGTTCGGTAGTTCTATGAATCCTCTATCTGGAAGCAACTTGATACTCAACAGCTTATCAGATTTCACAATCTAGTCCCTGCATTTGCAAAGCCATATGGAGAATTGCTGAAAAGGGAGCCATACTTTAATATCTTCCTTTCCTAGGAAAAGGTTAATACTCACTCTCAGCTTCTTGGCATTTTGAAATCAAACCAGGCTATTAAAATCTTAGCACCAAGATTTCAGAAGGGAAGAGGGGGGCATGAGTCCCGCCCCCAAAGGGCTCAGCCCCAAAATGATCCGAAACGATCAGAGCATTGGACCATGAAGACTTCCAGGTAGTTGAATCTCCTTAAGAATTATTAAACAAAAATGTACTTAATAATCAGGTACATACACATGAAATATTGAGATAGCTATTATAGCTGAGCCTTCCCAGGAATAATAAAGACTACATGCCATCCATCCAATGCGCGTTCATTCAAAATTAAGTTACATTGAACACATGGAGGTGGCTCATAAGTACACTTTTTGCTTGTAAGAGTCTTAATATTTGAGAGTGATTGAATGATAATGAACGGAAGAAGTAATTTGTCCTCCCACTGCTTTTGCTCTCCCCCCTGTTCTCTGTATCTCAAGCTGTGTGCGTATGTATCCCTTTGAGAACATTCAGTGTGCAATCCTGTATTTTGTGATATATCTCCACAGATTTTGCTTTTGAAATAATGTAAGGGAGGCATGGATATAAAAACTTACAGATACTTTTGCATTTGCTTAATAGCTCTTTTAAAAAAATTGCTTGAAATATTAATTATATTTTTATAAATTCAGTTTATTGTTTATTATCACTTTCGGTTGGATTGTTTCCAGCTTCAGTTGGTCATTATTATTTTAATGAAATGTATTCTGTGTTTTAATTGTTTTGTAAAAACTATACCTCAAAGCAGGCAAAATTACTAACGATCTTTGTGTCAGTCTTGAGCTCCCTCCCCCATATTAAATACAGAGCCCTGGTGAAAGGCAAGGGTGAGTGAGGTGTACTTAATGGTGGGTACCCTATGAAAAGTAAGAAGAAAAGCCTCATGAAAATAGCTCCTGCAATGTTTGGGAGATAATTTAGAAAAGGAAAACAATGGCATCCAAGAAATACAGACTGGCAACTTGTGGAGCAGTTATGAATGTGTAAGCTAGACCTACATTTCTGTAACTGTTTGGTATTCATCTTTACAATCATGGTAATATTGCCACAATCACAAATGGCCCCCACAGCTTCCTTAACAGCCATCAGCCATACTGACCAATGGAGGTCTGTTCTGTTGCTGATCCAAGGGCTGCAATGATGACATTTCCAGCCTCTTCCCATCAACAATCAGAAGAAGGAGCTCTGTAGAAGCCCTTCATCACACTTCAGATCACTGACAGGAGGGGACAGGAAATGACATCCTCCTGTGTGCTGATCACTAGCAGAACAGACCTGCATCATTTGGTGTGGCTGCTGGGTACCAAGGCAGGTTTAGGGAGACAGGTCAGGAGACAACAAGTAGATACGCATTTGTACCAATGCCTGTGATGTAGGACCTTAGCCTCAGTTTTTAATTGTTTTAAACTGATTTTATTTGTAGACTGCCTAGGGATCTTGTGATATACAGTTGGGTATAAATATTTTAATTAATTAATTGGAGGATGGAAAATAAATTTAGCACTGATTAATTAACTCTCTTTCCCCACCTTCACCCTGCCCCGCTGATCCTGATTGGTTGGGGGGGGGGTTGAAGCTGTACTAACGCAGCAATGTTGTAACAGCATGATATGCCAATACACTATTGCGCTATAATGCTTAAAAATGTATTTTAAAAAAATAAAAAGTTTTAACTCAAAGGAGAAATTTAAAATAAACACAGGGAGGTGATAGAAAGTTACCACACCATGGAAGTCACTGAAGAAAGGACAAGCTGGGCATGCTTACTCCTCACCCACTTCTGGATCTGCAACAACAGGAAGCACTATCAAGCCCTATTACAGTACCGCACTGAGCCAGCTGGCATTATTGAAGCGCTAAAGGACGTTCTTAACAGATTTTTTTTCTGGACATTGTGTAAGGTGGTTTTACAATGCTTGGGGATGGGATAGCAGCTGGATAGCCACAACATCATGTAGTTGCATGACTCCTGACTGGAAACAACCCATTACTGTTGCAGGATAGCAGCATCATGCAGAAATGGCCATAATTTAGAGAGGAAAAAATGCCCTTATCAATACAAAACAAGTCCATATCATGGTAATTTATACAGACACTGGAGTTCTGACTGAAATCTGTAATATTTCTCCAAAATAAACATTCATAGCATCCTAAGGTAAGCCTCAGCTGGGTGGGATCGCCATGGTGTAGCATTCTTAGACACTTTCTCTGCCTGGATTTAGTCCCAGGAGAGACAAGAAAGTATGATAACTGCTGTATTTAGATGATACTTTGCTCTGATCCTTTGTTCTAATGTTGAACAAATTCATATTTGAAGATAGCAGGCTGCTATTCCATATTCATGATCAACAACCAATGGACAGCCTACATTTGAATACAAGGCTGAGATTCTATAACACTAACTTGGGAGTAAGTCTCACTGACCTCTATGGAGCTTACTTCTGAGAAGAGATTTGCACTGCAAAATGAAGGATAGGCTGAATTCCTTCTTATTTGAGAAGGTAAAATCTGTCAGATATTAGAATAGTGGGCAAGTGGCCAAACTCATGTGAATTACCAAGCCCTTGCAAGTATTAGGAGACTACAACGGCTCCTACGGGTACTTCTCTAAAACAAATCAAGTGAATCTTAGAAAACTGGCATCTTGACTACTAAAACAATTAGCTTCAACGGCTCATAATTGTCATTAAACCTATCCATGTCATTCTGCTTTGGTAATAAACAGCACCCTATCAGAGCAATGTGACAGAACGCATGCCAAAGGGTAATGAAGTGCTCACTGAAATATCTGCACAATCACTGCAATCAACTGATCCCAATTAAATTATCCCTCACCAGAAGACAGAAGAGAAATAGGAGATGATACTCCCAAGAAGCAGCACTGCTCTTTTCCTCTCTTAATTAGGCAAGTGGGGGTAATTAAAATGAAGACAACTCTATGAATGGAAGGAAAAGTAAGTCTTTTGTTTATAAGCTGTGCAGAAATTACAGTGAAATGGCACAATGCCACAATTTCATAGCTATTCTCTGAATTCTTCAGCTGTATTCTTCTGAGTTTGTAAAGAGCTTCCCAGCTGGGCTGCCCTGAATATTACTCTTGAATCTAAAACTGTATATTCGTGCCAGTTCTCATGTATCTGCCATTTACAGTTTCGTATTAGTGCCTCCACAAGGCTCTCAGTTGTCCATACAATATTTAATACTGACACGGTTTGCATTCTTTCTTTTTTTTATTGTTTTCAAGATTTGTACTTCATCAGATAGGTGCTGTGCTGTCCCATTTAACTGTCTTACAGAATATATGTTTGTTTTGTCAATGTTGCAGCTTCTCTCACATCTTCAGAAAAGGACTTAAATGTGTGTTCACACATTTAAATGAATATACAGAAAGTGCTTTTCTAAAAATGTTTGCAAACACATTTGTTTTGGTCAAGTAAAAAATGAGTGATTTTGCTCATAGCAAGTAGCTGTCGTCTCTGAAAACAATGCTTAAGGGTATTAAATGTTCTGTCACGCCAGTTCATGATAATGAGAGAATGTGAACAAGCTGTTCTCTAGATCTGATCATTATCTGCAAAATTAAATGGAATACTCAAACATTCATCAAAGATGGATCTCTGAAACAGCAATAACCTTCAAGGAGTGCTTCTTAGGAGCCATTCTAAGTATCCTTACATGAAAGTTAATGTCACTGAAATCAGCTTCAGATCAAGTTGTCAGTCAGTTTAATTATTTTCTCAGCAGGTGACAGGAGATAAATAAGGCCAATGCACTCTAATCTGGTATTCCCGCTTGAATTTCTTGACATTTGTGTCTCTACTTTTATTGTCCCCTACCTCTGCAGCATCTAGAAACTCAGGTATTTACAAATTTAAAAAGATAGAAGTATATATCACCACAGACAGCCAAAGGCACAGCAAAACTTGGGCTGGGTGTACCACAATGATATACCATCCTACACAAGACAGAAAATATGATTTCAGCTGTTCGCTAGTGCTGAAGGGTTTAAAGGTAAGGTTTGTTCCTGTTGTTACCAGCCTTCAAGTCAGCTCCCACTGATGCCATTTTCTTGGCAAAATATATTCAGAGAGGGGGTGCCATTATTTTCTTCTGAAGCTGAGAGAGTGTGACTCACTCAAGATCACTTGATGTATTTCTGTGGTTGAGCAGGGATTCAAACCCTGGTCCTCACCCAACGCTCAGACCACTAGGTCATGCTGGCTCTGTTTTGGTAAGGTTAGAGAAGAACTAACCAAGTGGTAACTTAACATAGTAAGGAAAACATCTCTATGTAATCTCCACCCATGATAGGGGGCTTTATCAGATGTTGGTTAGTTGGTTTGTTGCCCAATTGAATTGGCTTAGTTTCTTTTTGAGCTCAACTTGTCACATGATGTGGTCACTCTGCTGTTGGATTGCATTCTCATTGTTACTGGTTTGTCTTTTTTGATTCACAGGAAATGCCTGCAAATGGCTACAATAATGCTGCATTTCCACTCTTGTGCATGGATGCAAAGGTGTCATTCTGCTACAGTTCTGATATCACAACAGTAATGTAGTGTCAGTGAGTGTTGTTTTTCCCTTTCTCCTTCCTTATCCCCAAGCAGGGTGTGCTCACTGTACGTCCAATGTCTGGAAAGAGCACATCATGTTGCAGGTGAGCAATGTTGCTTTTACTCCATTCCCCAGTACTTTTTTTTTTTAAGTTTTGGTGTAACTGTGCACTTGTGCTGCCCTGGTGGTCACCAGAATGCCACAATTACACCATTATGGTAAAACAGCCAGCCATGACTCTGGAGGAGCGAAATGCCAAAATGGAGGCACAACCTGAAAATACGATGCTGAAATGATGGGGAGGAAGTCTCCCAACACGCTACAATTGTGCAAATAAAAAAGAAACAGAAAAGAAAAAATAGACAGGGGAAGGAAAGCAGGATGAGTTGGGTGGTTCAGAAGACTGGTTGCAGGACCGTGCATCACCAAATCAGCAGCATAGTGTTATTGCAGAGAAGTGTGCTAATGACTGTTTCCATACCAGAATGTTTTTGTTTCCTTAAACAATGCTATTGCTGCAGGACAACAGGTTATAGCCCAGTCAAGAAAGCAGGGGTGTATTTGAGCAGATGGTATAAATGGCCAGTTGCCCAATGTACGATTATCACCGTAGATAACCATTTCATATTCTTCTGCAGTCAAACACTTACCATGTATTCACCCTACTTTACCTGTCATGACCTCTAAACAGTACTACTGAAAGTGATGGGCCATGAATTGGTTCTAGTCCACAGGCCATCAGCTGCTGGTCCCTTCTTTCTCCAGGAAAGAAAGGAAAGAAAGAAACAATCGTAGCCAATGGGCACAAATATGGTACTGATTCCTGACACAATGGGGAAAAGAATGGTTGTCTCCCCGCATCGGATACTTTAGGAGGCACTACTGTGAAACATACGGACAGCGGCGGATCTTGGAGTGCGTGGAGGGGGTGCAGAAGGGGGCGTGGTCACGGTGCATGGGGTCATGGCCACAGTTCGTGGGGTGTGGTTGCAGTGTGTGGGGGCATGGTTGTGGTGCGTGAGGGCGTGACTATGAGCTAGGACGCCCCAAAAACATTGCTGCTGGGGGTGAACCACCCCCATCGCCCCTCCATCGCTACATGACTGCATCCAGATACAGTACATTAATAGGAGTATGGTGTCTAGATCGAGAGAGATAATGGTACCACTGTATTCCGCATTGATTAGGCCTCATTTGGAATACTGTATCCAGTTTTGGGCACCTCTATTCAAGAAGGACGTTGACAAGCTGGAACGTGTCCAGAGGAGGGCGACCAAAATGGTGAAGGGTCTGGAAGCCATGCCCTATGAGGAACGGCTTAGGGAGCTGGGTATGTTTAGTCTCCAGAAGAGAAGGTTAAGTGGGGACATGATAGCCATGTTTAAATATTTGAAGGGATGTCATGTGGAGGAGGGAGAGGGCTTGTTTTCTGCTGCTCCAGAGACTAGGACAAGGAGTAATGGATTCAAGCTGCAGGAAAGGAGATTCCACCTGAACCTCAGGAAGAACTTCCTGATGGTCAGTGCTGTCTGGCAGTGGAATATGCTGCCTCGGAGTGTGGTGGAGTCTCTTTCTTTGGAGGTTTTTAAGCAGAGGCTAGATGGCCATCTGTTGAGACTACTTTGATGGCTGTTCCTGCATAGCAAGGGGTTGGACTGGATGGCTCCTGGGGTCTCTTCCAACTCTATGATTAAAAGAAGAAAACCTTTATTCTGGCTTTATTGTTATTCTTCAGGATGTGTCTTTTACAAGCTGCTTCAGAAAATACTGGTAAAGTCCCAATAGCATAAAAGACCAATGGAATTGATACAGTCCTCAAAGCAATGTAATCACAGAGATCAGCTGGATGTCCTCGATAGTGGTGTAATGGTCAGATCTGAACTGCAAGCTCTCACTAAGACAGTCTCTAAAAAAACCACCCCACTGACAGTCTAAAAATGCAGGCAGCTATGTTGCTCTAAAAAAATTGCTATCATCTCATCTCTAGGAGGAAGAGCCAGCCTCCAATATTTTAGATGACATCAGGGATAAAGTCATAAGGACTGCTAAGAAAATCCATTTCCCCTCCAACCACAGGTGAGCTCATAGCTAAGCTCATAGGGAACAAAAGAGTCCAAAGGAGGAGGCAGGTAGCATCACAGTCCCTACATTCAGAAAGTCCCACACCTTTGGCCCTGTGAGCTCTGGCTTCACTACACTCTAATTCTTATGGAAGGACTATTTCTCTGTCCCTGTTTGCCATCACAAACGCCATCAGTGGGAAGAGTGTTAAGTTTCAGACCACATATCTGATGTTTTCTTTATTTCTGACAAACACAACCTTGTGAGTTGTTTCTACACACTCCAGGAGCTTCTGTTATGTCCTTAAGGTACAAACCCCTTTAACGTGGTTGTGCTTGTTGGTGCCTGATGGCATTGGAAAGCTTTACTTGGGTCATGCTTATTCCATAATGATAAACAGTACCAATAGTGTGATTTGTTACTAATCCTAACTAGAGTAGACCCTTTGAATCAATGGAATTTACGTACATGTTGACTCACCATTCAACAGTGGATTGAATGGGTTTGCTGTAGGTGGAACTATTCAACATGACTGCAGGAAATGTCTGATTGATATTACTATTTTGTAATTTAAATTATTTTAATGTTAGCATGGGTGAAATGCCTTGTTTGGGTTATCATTGTATACTGTGGTTGTAATAAGAGACTATCTTGCCTCTGTATTGTTCTCCTTGCGCTGTGAGCTGTCTGGAGCACATGGTGTGGAAAAGTGACATACAAATTAAAAATGGTGGTGCTGGTGGTGGTGATGATATAAAGAGTGGTTGGTGGGGATGAATGGTTCAGTCCCTAATGACTAAATCTAGGTAACTGATTCTTATTCACAGTGACTATTTAGTCATAATTTTGACACTATTGCTATGATTGTAACTCCTTCCCACAATCCACTTTATTAGACATCAGCTACATGGGGAGGTCCATTCTGCTAGGTATCAGAGCATGGTTGAATGGTGTTTCTGCCAGGTTGGGAGGAACAGGCCAGGATAAATTATTTTAGTTTATTTAAATTACATATTACTTAACTGGGTAGCTGACACAGGATTCTGACATAATTACCACAACCCCCCATACCAGGCAGCAGCCACTGGGATTGACAGGGGATCTGTCAATCAGGCAGTAGATGGCTGACCATCCAACCCACCCCGCATGTGAAAAATCTGTGGTGCAAGGGGAAATTATGACAAGGGCCCTATTTCTGCCTGTTGCACTGGAAATTGCTCACGTGAGAGAGTAGGAACAACAGTCAGCAGCTTTCTGAGTGACAAGGAACAGACTACCATCAATCCCAGTGGCTAGGGAACTGGGGGATTTTCACAGTACCTATGTAGCCCATAGATTAGGGGCTATGTACGCATCATGAATATGTAGCAGTCACGAGTGCATAAATCTAGCCTTCTCAGTGACTGTTTTTAGGATATGGAAGGCTCAGTTGGCTTCCTTTCCACTTTCTTTTTGCTGATAGGCAAAGTTCTCACTTCAGCAGGGCTTCATCCTTTAACTGGTTTGGGCAGAAGGATGTGCAACAAGTGTGCTGTTTTAAATATGTACTAGGTTTTTAAATGTGTTTTTAATGACTTTAATGATTTAATTGATTTTTTTTAATTGTACTACAGATTATTTTACCTATTTTCATTTTAATCTACAGTGTAAACTGCTTTGGGTCCCATGTTGGGAGAAAAGCAGGAGATAAATGAAATAAATATAGAAGGACATACTGATGAAACAAATAAAACCTGTGGAATTACACAATTGATGGAAAGAAATTTTGTAGGACTTGAGTCTCAGCAAAAGTAGCATTTTTGCACTTCCTGAAACTTCTTGAGAGAAAACATGTACTTGATCTCAAGCATTCACATATTTTGGAAGCATATATTTTAAACTTTCTAGAGTTGAGATGCATGTAATTGAAAGAAATATGCAAAAACCACTTTAGTAAAAAGCCAAAACTTACACTGATTAGGTAACTTGTGCAAATGAATATGTAAGTTACGAAAAACATATTTCAACATTGCATGGAATGTCAGTGTGGGGAAATACACAAAACCTTGCAACTTGATACAAATCAGAGATGGAGAGAAAATGCTGACAAGATTTGGAAAAATTCAACAGAATCAAGACTGAGAGACTTTTACACTCTTACCTTTATCCCTGTTACATTCACAATGGATGTGCCATTTTTCTCTCTAGAGAATCTAGTTATTTTGATAGGTAGTAGAGACCGCTCAGCACCAGGAATAGAAAAATATTTTAAAATATTTAGAAAATAGTGATTTTTTTGAGTGTTGAGAAACCCTGACAAGAAGAATCCTGGACTGATGAGATTCTTCTCAGTTCAAGACCTATTCTGTGTACATTTCACATGTGGTTGTTTTGCACAGAAAACAGCTTTCATTGTCCCTCTGTATCTCCTAAACTGGAGACTACACAGGGATCTTGAACACATAGCAGTCAAGAGGGCATAGCTCTAGATTAAGTTTTCATAAGTAGTGGGGGGGGGAAGGAGATTAGGCTCCATGTGCTTATGGATGGTCCAAGTTCATTCTTTTAAAAAAGGCCATTTTTTAAAAAGAATAAATTTGGACCATCCATAAGCAAGTTGGAACCTAGTCTCCTTTTTTTAATTGTTTATTATACAGACTTTCTAGTATTTATTCCTAATTACAGTCACGTAGGGATGGGGCGGGGGGGCGATTTGCCCCCAGCAGCAATGTTTTTGGGGCGTCCTGGCCCATAGCCACGATCCGCACACCCTGGCCGTGCCCTGGCCATGCGTCCATGCACCACAGTCACGCCCCCACACACAGTTGTCATGCCCATTGTGCCGTAGCCATGCCACGCCAGGCCCCCACACACACACTTCAAGCTCTGCCACTGCCTGCTTAAGCATTCATAAGGGCCATGCAGAATTCTAGCCTACCTCTGGCCAACCCCTCACCCCAGCACAGCACAGCTTGATGGCACTGGTGCACATCCCACAGCTAATCAGTAGTTGATGGTTTTGGCAGACACTGGGGCATCATCCAGCTGCAGAGGGGGGAAAGACACAACTGTTGGTCTCTTGGACCTCCAATATAATGCATATAGTATAACTGTGCAGGGCTAGCAGGGCAACAGACCTTCTTTTTATTCCAGCTGCTTGTTCCACCCTTGTTCCAACGAGGGTGCCTCCCTATTCTCCCCATCACTCAATAGCCATGGAGGGGCACGCAACCCTGTCAAGCAGCCAGAGAATGTGGAAGTCCAGCACAGTATCCTTTTGCTACACAAGCACCTGTGAAATCTCTGTATAGATCGAATCACTGAGTTTGTGTAAAGATACATCTGAGATTGTTCCATGTAACATTTAAGACATAGCTATATTCATATCTTTAAAAATGACACCGTCCCTGTGAATCTTAGTACTCCAGCTGACAAAGGTCAAACCATCAGTGGGAAAGCAGGAGCCATTGGTACAGTCTCTCAATCCAAATATTACTTACAAATGCAATGCAAACTGATCTACTACCACATGAAAGCACGTGAATCCATCCAAGAACAAATAACCTCATTTATGTTTGAGTACATATGAACAAAAGTTTCTTCTTTGGCACTTTAGTTTCAAACTCTGTGTCTGTGCATGTGTGTGTGTATGTGTCTTAAAAGTTATAAATTCTGTTGTGTGTGGTCATCTACACACATATTGTAAAGCTGTGAATGACAGGTATACATGGCATGCTGGGCTCAAATGGACTGGGATGAACACCCCCAATCATCACAGATTTATCTACACTTATTGTCACAAGTGGTGGGAGGGGGAATTTGTCTCATGAATTTGCAGATGTGCTAAAGCAACTCCACATTGTATTCTTCTTTCTCCTAATGCTCGACATTTCCAGACATAAAAAAGTCAGCCATCTGAATACTTACAGATGGCTCCATTCTAACATCTGTATACCATAAGATTTAAAACATCTATACATCTGAGCAAATTTAAGCAACTCATTGACTGCAGGGCAAAGAAGGCATGTTATTAAAAACAACCCTTTAAATCCTGAAAAACCAATCGTGCATACATACCATCTTCTCAGAAAAGTCTCATATGAACTCTTGTTCTTCAGATCTCTTTTCCAAGCTCTTTTCCATAAGCTGTAAGGAAAGAGTTCTATCATGTCAGAGGCCACCAATTTTTGTTCATCAAATGGTATGGAATCCATGTTTGTAGTCACTGAAACATTTAAAAACCCAGAGATCTAAATATTACTTGTATTTCTTTTCCATAACAGTCTAAGGACCCAACTCGACACAAGGGTAGGAGACCCATTATTATTGTTTGGTAATTTGTTCATAGAAGCCTACCCAAGCTTTAAGACCTGTGGGAACAGGCTTTCTCTCATTCTCACTACCTTTACAGACAAGTGAGATAAGGACATGCGAGACAATTTTCTTGATAGCTGCTCCCCAGTTGTGGAACTCCTTTCTTTAGGAAGTCCAGTTGGTCCACGTCCTGCTGTCTTTCTGTTGGCAGATAAAGACCTTTATATGTATGGAGGTATTTTATTTTTTATATATTGTGGCAGATGGAATTTTTAATGGAAAGAGTTGTTTTTCTATTTTATTATGTTTTACATTTTTTAAAAGTTATTTTTAGCTTGTATTTTTAACTTTTCTTTTAAACTGTGTTTTAACTTTTATATTAATAGTTTCTTAGTTGTGCTTCATTGTTAAATGATGAAAACCTCCTTTAATCCAATGCTGGGAGAAAGGTGGTCTATAAATAAAGCCATTTCCTCACTACACTGTTACAGTGCTATTATTCCACTTTCAACATCCTGTGCAGTTCTGGGATTTGTAGTTTCCTGAAGCCAAAGAGCACACTTCAAGTGCCTCTTTTCTGGGGGAACCTTCCCTCTTGGTTTTTCCAATCAAGTTGCACAGCCCTTTAAAAATCCACCTCTGGTCCTCCTCCTCTGCCATCAGCCACTGTCTGGCCAGCTAGGCATGGATCACAGCCCAAGTTCCCAGAACCACAAACTCTCTCCTGATGCCCCTTCCCCAACAGCCAAGGAAGGTGATGGGTGAGAGAGAGGAAGTATAGAGCCACCATGCCAACCTACACCCTTTTTATCTCCTTTCCCGGACCTGATTTGGTCCCTGGGTATCCATTCCCCACCGTGCCCTGGCCCCCCTTACACACACACACACACACAAACACACACACACATTTTGATATTTGCAATTTTTCCAATTTTGTGAGGGTCCTGCACCCCTAACACTAGTGACTTTGGAGTGCCAACTGTAGTCTGAAAATCAAAATACAGCCTATTTTTTAGCACAATTACAGAAATACTAGTCTGGGATTTTGCTTTTATTCTGGTGACCATCCCTCCCTCGGGCACGGCACAGAACTTGGTTAACATAAACTCTGACATTGGTATGAGATCCTCAGACCTCATTTCTCACCACTCACAGAGAAAACATATTAAAATTTTAGTAAACCCTATCAGAACAGTGTAAAAGTAAATGCTATTTTTGTTTGCAAAACATCTACGCTAGTTGTACCTAGGAACAAATTTCTCCATCTTTGGATTCTTCCTATTGCTTTCTTTCCTTATGAATTCTTTATAATATACCCAGGCATCTTAAATGGCTTGCCTTCTTTCTGGTGGAATTGCAAGGAGTAATGAGGTTGTAATGCCGTGTAGGAATAAATTAAACAGGTGCCATAGCTAAGAAAAGAGAACTATTTGTACTTCAAGCATTTAAAAGATTCACACTTCATCCAGTTTTCCCAACCTTATAAGAAGTTTCAAAAATTGCACTTAAAAATCCTGATTTATTGAAGTCAGAAGCCTGATACATATTCCATCCCAGGAAGCTTTTTCCACACTGGAACTCAGTGTTGACTGGTGGCTGCCAGATCAACAGAGTGGTACATTTCCCTTAGCTTTAATTTTAAAGAAACTATCCAAGATGCTGAGCCCTGTCCCTGAAACAGATTGAACACCATGAAAGGCATGTTTTAAAAGTCTGGATTAAACTCAGCATGGCTTCCTCATCCCTCTGATACGGAAGCCATCAGCTGCCACTTGCCATTTACACTCTACCACTGCAGACAGGCCCACACTTAGCAGAGGTTGTGGTTCCACAGTGAAAATCAGAATGGTACCTCCACAATGAGACAGTGAGAATTAAAATGGACAAGGATCAAAAACATGAGTCTGACTTGAATAACATACCTTTCAACCACCCCAATTTAGCAGCGACAGTATTCATTAATCCTCTGTCTTTCCACTTTTGCTGCTGCTTTTTCTCTTTTAGTACTATTGCCCCCTTTCTCATCAGCTTACTTCTACCACTGCAAACTGATTTCAAAGTGCAAAAGTAGTTTGCACAGAATTAACTTTGTGAAAAGAATGTAGAGAAGGGTATGGAATGTTGCTCTTCCCTGATGGCTCAGGCAAAGGGGAACTGCTGCAGCCTGTCCTAGCTTGTACATTTCTTCTTCATTAATAACTTTTGCCATCTTGACCACACTCTGATGTTGCTCGGCCACATGTGTCCCTGTTTTCATCTGTGAAATGTCAGAGGGTATGGACTATGAGCATTTTCCAAGGCAGCATTAACTGGCTAAATAGGTATGCTTCATTTGATGAAGTCAGTGTGTTCCTAGGCGTTACTTCTTTAACAGAACATTTGGTACCAGAGGTAGAAATAGCATGAAAAGAACTGGGATAGGTTCCTACACCACAGAAAAGAATGGTTCAACATGCTCAACAAAAATTTTATTCAAAACTAACAACATGTGTATGTAAAATGAAACAACAAGGTCATATAAGCTTTGAATAAGTAAACAAAAATATTTTGCTTTAGAAATGCAGAGAAACCATCCACACAAAATCATTTCCCGAACAACTTTCAAAGCATCGATCATGATCAGGAACTGTGTAAAAATCATTGTGGTCTGATCCAGAGGGAAAAGTATTGGAAGAATTACTCATTCTTGGCTGCTAAGATAAAGGGTATGAAGATTCACATGCCAAGGCAGCGTGAGGTTTAGCCAACTGATAGTGTATGCTTATTGTGAATGTTCATTCTCCTCTTTTCTTGTTTACTATACAGTGGCCCCTCTACTTTCACAAGGGCTCAGGGCACAGAACCGTCACAAAAGTGGAAATATCATGAATAACTCCTTTTGCAAAAACCCTTCCCCTTCTCTTCCGGGGCTTCGCACTTCCATGCCCTTGCCTTTTGCACACTGGGGCCTGAGGCAAGGGAATGGGAGGAGGGAGTTCCAGAGGGGAAAAGGAATGTGCACACAAGCGCCTCCCCCCTCCACATTCATTTGCCTTTTGCTTTGGCATGCATTCTCAGTGCCGGGGCCAGAGGCAAGGGAATGGGAGGGGAAAAGGAAGGTACACTCATACCTCCCCCCTCCCCATTTCCTTGCCTTTTTTCCAGACACTTGTCTTCCTTCTCTGCACCCAGCAAAAGGCAAGAGAATAGGAGGAGGGAGGAGAATGGAGGGGGAAGACACACAAGCCTCATGAATAATCAGATTCTCAAAGGTCAACCCTACAAATGTGGAGAGAAGACTGTATTCTAAGTCTCTTTTTAAAACAGGATAAGGTTTCATGGCATTTATTGCCACAGCAGGATAACAAGGACTACAGAGTAAAGAAGATAGTGCAAGACACTGAGAAAGAAATGAGTGAGAATTTCATTTTAGTTCTTATGAATTTACCAAAATACACATGATTTCTTTACAGTTGAGATATAAAGAACTTGAAATTTAAGAAAATGGAATGAGGGAGAAAGAGAAATTGACAAGAGGAAGGCAACCAAAATGGTGAAGAGTCTGGAAGCCATGACTTATGAGGAGTAGCTTAGGGAGCTAGGTGTGTTTAATCTGCAGAAGAGAAGGTTAAGAGAGGACATGATAGCCATGTTTAAATATTTGACAGGATGTCATGTCAAGGAGGGACCGTCTTGTTTTCTGCTGCTCCAGAGACTAGGACAAGGAGCAATGGATTCAAGCTGCAGGAAAAGAAATTCCACTTAAAACTCAGGAAGAACTTCCCGATGGTCAGAGCTGTCCGGCACTGGAATATGCTGCCTCAGGGTGTGACAGAGTCTCCTTCTTTGGAGGTTTTTAAGCAGAGGCTGGATGGCCTTCTGATGGGAATGCTTTGATGTGTGTTCCTGAACAGCAGGGGGTTGGACTGGATGGCCCCTGGGGTCTCCTCCAGCTCTATGATTCTATGAGATTTGCCTCTGCAACCCCAGAGCTTTAAGCGCTTGACTCTTAAGTGGCTGGTTTGAATCCTCATGCACTCAATTATGTGAGCACTAAATCAGAGTGTTTTTTTTAAAGAAAGGCTCCTCACATTTAACACATATATAACAGGTAGGTACAACATGATCCTCTCTATGTTGCGAATAGCTTTAGCTATTGAATTCACCCAATGCAAACTGTTAGAAATTTCATTTCAGCTCATTTTCAAAGAATTTTCCAACATTCACAATCACATATTCAGGACAGAAAGAACTTAAATGTGAATGCAAGAGGAAGCAAAATTGACAGATTCTTGTGTCCCTAAGTACAGCTGTAAAATTTGGCCATTTCCGCACTAAACCATTACAGTGCTATCATTCCACTTTCAACATCCTATGGAATCCTGGGGTTTGCACTTTAGGGAAAGGCCTTCAGAATTCTTGGCCTGAGAGCTCTTTGGCCTCAGGAAACTACAAACCCCCAGAATTCCACAGGAAATTGAAAATGGAATAATAGCACTATAACAGTGTAGGGTAGAAATGACTTAGACCTGTATGCCAGATTTAAGAAAATTCCTGTAACCGGGTACAAATCAATACAGATAGAGAGATTCTCACAACTATTTGAACATGTGCACGTAAGTGTGAACACAAGGTGAGTGTAACAGGGGAACACCACAAGATTCTAGTCACAACATAGTCCTCTATAGGTTGGAAACAAGTGTACCTAATGAATTTGGTGCAAATGGGGGAGAATTTTATTTTTGTTTCTTTTTGCAGAATTTACTGAAATCCATAAATTTAAGGTTTAAAAAATAGAATACAGGGGACTCCAAAGCTGCCTATACACAAACACTGATCTGAATTCTATTGTTCGTCTCTGTTAGAATAGCATTTTGTTGTTGTGTATCATCAAGTCATTTCCGGCTTAGAGTAACACTCTTTACAAAGTTTTCTTGACAACCCTCTCATGGAGTTTTCTTTATTCAGGAAGTTGGCTATTGTCTTCCTCTAAAACTAAGGAAGTAGGCCTTGCCCAAGGACACCCAATGGGTTTCCAAAGCTGAGGAAGGATTCATATCCCAGGCTGCTAGAGTCCTAGTCCAACACTCAACCACGCTGGCTTTCAATGGCCTTTTCCACACGGGGCGAGGGAATCGCCCCGTGCCGGTACTCACCGGACCTGTGTGCTCCATAAGAGGATCCAGGCTGGTCCGGAGCAGTGCGTGGCCACGCTCCGCACTGCTCTGGGGATGAAAATGGCAGCTTCCAGTTGGTGGAGGCTCTCCACCAACCGGTGAAGCTTGCCAGCCTGAAGCCTGCCCCTGGCAGATCTGCAGGCTCGCACTGGTGCGAGCCTGCAAATCTGCACCGGAGCGCGGCCACAGAGTGGCGCGCTGTGCTTTTGAAAGACCTGTTTTAAGCGGTCTTTCAAACACATGCTGAACGACCACTTTGGGTCGTTCTGGAGCGGGCTGAGGTCTGGAACTACACAAAGTAGTCCGGACCCAGTCCGCTCCCAGGTGCAGTCGTCCTCCCTGGAGGACGCTCTGCACCATTTTAAAAGCCCCGTGCAGAAAAGATCATAAGAATAGACCCATAGAATTAATAGGAATTACCCATATGTTGACTTGCTATCGAAAAAAATTGTTCCAACAGGTTAGTCTATCTAGTTGTGACTCACTGATAGGACTCAGTCTATTCTATCTGGTGCACAACCATACAGTATCAATCCATCCATATGACTGACTCACTAAAGGACTGTCATTTTCAGAAAGTAGTGTACACCCACCAGTTCAGAGCTGGCCCTGCCATGACACCACTGGAGGTGGGAAGAGAAGATGAACATAGTGGTTGGTGATGTCTAGGGTTAGCAAGATATTTTTCAAAGTTTGGGCTCCCTTTCAGACAGGAAAATATCAGGGGCCAGTCTTACACAACTGAAATAAAAGTACAGAAAAGAAAAGAAAGCAAGCTGAGCTGCTATTTTGCCTTTTTAAAAAACAGCCTAGTATTCAACTGATGATGCAGAGAGCAACACTGAAAATGTTTGAGAAATGTCTCATAGGTTGGTGGATTTTTCTGAGAGCATTCCTGCAACCTTTTCCCAAGGACCCTTGCATTTCTCGCTTGTCTGAACACATATTCAAGAAATATGGGTGACTTGGCAAACAACTGCTTTACATGAGCTGTCCGACAAAACTGTAGCAGCATAAGCCAAATGACAGTTTTGACATGGTGCTGATGCAGTAATGTCTTTCCCTGATGATATGAACGCGCTCCTAATGCTTGATAGCTCGCGATTCAGCAATACATTAACACTGACAGTCTGAGAATTGGTGCTTATGTTGGCAGAGTGCTTTTTCATGATTAGGTTATGAATCACATTTCAGAATCAGTTTTACAGGTGTAAATGACAACTTCAGATACTTATTTCCTTGTCTGTGATATGAGCTGTAACTACTACAATGACACTATTTTTTAAAAAAAATGTTAGCTTGATTTTTTTCCTTTGATCTATTTCAGTGGTTCTTAACCTTTTCTTTATTGGAGACCCCCAGTGAATATAATTTGCTGCCAGGGACCCCCATGACTTAATTCAAAATTTAAATATTCAAATATTTATTTATTTATTAAAGGCTTCTGGATACTAGGATTCAAATCCCTAATCAGACACTGGATGACCTTGGGCAAGTCCCTGTTGCTGCCACAGCTGTTGGTATCTGGCATCAGGGCTTCCAGAACCCCCTGTGAGGGCTCACATACCTCAAGGAGTCACTAGACCCCAAGTTAAGTACCACTGATTTATTCTCTAGCCCCTCTAGCCCCTTCTTCCTGCCCCAAATATTGGCATCTGCTGTCAGCTGTATGTTTTTTAAACGGTTTGTAGTAAACTCAAGGGATGACTGACATCAAGGACAGAGGTGGACTTTATTCATTGTGATTGTGAGGCAGAAGGAATGGCAGACAGAGGTGGCAGGGGTAAAAGTAAGCATCCATAAACACACAGGCAGATTCACAGAGGCAGTAGCAGTATTAACATTCAACTGTTTCATCCTCACAAATGAGGACAAATAATTTTCACAGTATCCTCCTCATTGTGGAGAAAATGAATATTTCTGCACAGTTTTCCTCCCAAGTATTTCAGGAAGTTATACTGTGCAATTTTTTTTCTTGAGAATTATAGGGGTTGCACAAAATATACTGTTTCTACAACAGCCAAATTTATTTTTGTGCAAAATTGCTATGAGTTTCCTATGAAACAATGCACAAAAAAACCATGTGGCTATTTTTAGTGCACACCTGTTGGTTTTTGTACAGGATTTTTGTTGTGCAAGATTCCTGGGTGTTGCATAGAAAACGGCAAAAGTGCTGTTTCTGCACAAGATTTCTTTTTGTGCACAATTGCTATTTTGCACAAAAAACACGAATCCTTGGGTATCTTGTCCAAGATATTATGTATATGCAAATATTCCAAAATCTGAAACGTGGAATACTTCTGGTCCCAAAATTTTGGATAAGGGAGGTTCATTTGGTACGCTTCAGATTTAAATCATGGAAAAGTTATTTTGAAGGTTCCAAACTCTCAGAATGTCTCAAGTGAGACAGCTAGTAACTGTAACGGCTACTTTTAAAAGTTCAGGCTGTCTGAAGTCCACATGCAAGTTACTGAGTTTGGTTCTCCTCTTTAAATTACATTTGCATGGCAGATTTCCTTTACAACTACTGATTTGTCTTCATATAAAATTCCCATCTTGAAAATGCCAGTTCTCCCATAGAGCCTGCAGGCCTTCCCTTGATTTTAAAGCAACTGTAAAAGTTTCCTGTGTGAAGAGCTGGGATCGATGAATAGGATCTTCGTAGTGTTACCCTGATTTCTGGGGTCCCTTGGGGGACACCTCAATGTGCTCCACGTGATGGGGAATGGAAACTAGCCAGAGCACAAGCAATAGCAATGCGAGAGGCAGAGTAACCTAACAGGGTCTTTTTACCCAGTTTTTACGGGGTCAGGCCAAGCCAAAAACCAAAGAAAAATGTCCAATAAAGGATTTTATTGAATGCAAGTCGCACGCACCAACGCAATCACGCGCGCGCACACGCACACACACACACCCAAGAGCTATTAAGAAACAAAAGAGAGGAAATTGGATAGGGGAGTATTGGAGGGGTATAGTTGGGGTAATACTGCACCTTTTCCTGAGATCCTGGATTTGGGAAGGCAGCGGAGAAGTGGAGCTCAGCACGGAAAGGGCTGAAGGGATCACTCAACGGATGGAGCAACAGTCTGCTGCGGTGGCCAGGAATGATCCAAAGAACCACTCAAAAACTGGGACTATTTGTAGGGGAAGAAGTACCCGGAGGACTAATCCTTTCCCGGGAAGAACTATGGGTGTTGGAGCGATAACAAAACTCCACCATGGTAATTTCCTTTGTGTGATGGGATTGCAAGGTGTTGCCAAAGTCTCAGGATCTTTGGCTGTGTTAGTTTGTGGTGTGACTTCATGTAAATGGTCCTCGCCTGATGGAATATTTGCTCAACTTGGGGCAGACACTGTAATCCCCTCAAGTTGGTTTCTCAGGGGCTGAGGACCCTTTGTTTATTGTGGGTTTGCACAGCTTGAGGTCTCCTGGGGCTACGTGACTGGGGATTTTACTGGCCTGACCTGGTTTTCGATCTTTGACCATTGCTGCCTATGTGCCCATCCAGGTGACCTCTCAGGCACATTGAATCATATTTTAATGTCAAAATTGTAGACCCCGGGATAGGGTTTTTCCAGAGAGATAACAGTAGTCTTCCAATGCAGGCTGCAAATCCCTTCAAGAGCTGTATGAAAGAATCATAGTAATGGATCAGATCAGAAAACATAACCCAAGCGAAGAAGAGTCAACAGCGATTTGCTGCTTAGGTGATGCTGGTGCTTCACAGGGCTGTCCTCTGGAGCCAGTGATCAGGAGAGCAACTTCATGGTGGATGTTTCAGACAAATTGGCTTTCATAAGATAGATATATTCACAACATGAAAATAATTTTTTAAACCAGATATTTAGCCCATAATTTGTTCTTTCTGTTTCTTGAGGGATCTACAGCACCCTATAAGTTTGCCAAAATATCCTCATTAATGAGGAAAATATGGTTTTGCTTGAAGGCAGGTTAATTCTTGTTGAAATGAGTGAGAATTCAAAAAATGCGCAGAAGGTACTAGGTATCAAAGTAATATTTACATTTGCAAGTCCTTCATGGAGATATTTAGCCCAGAATTTGTGCTTTCTGTTTCTCGAGGGATCTACAGCACCCTATAAGTTTGCCAAAATATTTACAAAACTGTTTAAAAAGAAAGAAAGAAAGCAAAAAGAACACCAAAAGTATATATATTTTCTTTACTTTGAATCTTACATAGCAGAACTGCTCCCCCTCCCCAATGTTTCTCACTGTAGGTCAAACTTACTGGAGTGGTTTTAGGAGTCATTGTGACCCCAAAGTCATTAGTGAATGATAGAAAGCAGCTTTCATCTCAGCAGGTGGCAAAACTTAATGACTATTCTCAATGAAGTATTTTTACATAAGTTGGTGTTAGCAAGCTTTTTATGCCTATACTCAATAATTGCTACTTTGCATTATGCTGGTTTCCTCTTTGCTTGTTTTAACACACCTACTTTCTTCCTACATCATCCTGCAGCCATTTTTAGTTTTCCTTTCCTTTCTCCATCAGGCTATGTATTTGATTATGCACAAGTAGTTTGTAAGCAGAAGTACTCTTAGCTGTTTTACCATGCAAATGAAGCATGGTAAATCCTGTTAGATCCTAGATCATTCTGCTAGATCCTGTAGGTGGGTGGACATAGAACCCATTGTTATTCAGTTTCTGCTTGGCCAACTTGATTACTCTGCTCTGAAAATTTCATTACTCTGCTTTGGAGATCCAGCATATTTTTCTGTTTACTGAAAGATCTTTGCCAACTGTTTCACGGGATGTTGCTCTCAACACTTCTGGGGCACAAGTATCACTGGTCTCCTTCAAAATAATGAATAAAGTCCTCAAATCTGGTTATCCATTTCAGTGCATAACTATCAAAGAGACAAGGTTGCCTCATAAGGTTCTCTCACCAATGTTCTTGTGCCATGACATGCCCTCCAACATTTCACCAAGACACATGTGGCCAAACAATATAAGAGTGTGATCAAGATGGCAAAAGTTATTGAGGAAGAACAGACAAACTAGGAGAGGATGCACAGTTTGTTTTTACATGAGTCTTCTGGGACAAGCAAGTTTCTGCCACCTTCTCTCTTCTACCCACGCCTGAGTAAATTGAGTGCAAAGTCCTTTTACAATTTGAATTCAGTTTACAATAACTGAAGTAAGCCAAGGACAATGGGGAAAGTGGTAAGAGGAAAAAGAAACTGTTTCATTTTTAAAGCAGCTGAAAAAATGGGAGGGCAAAGGAATAACTGGGACCATTCCTCCAAAGTGGGGCAAACAGGGTATGTAATATTTTCTACAATGCATAGATGTTGCTATAGATAAACAATTAATGCTAATCAAAGGAGGATATCCAATAAATACAGTATACACCACCAACATCTAGTATTTCATAAAATTCTTCCCAAGTTTTAATTTCAGAAGATATGTGATGCAGGCATATATGTATCTAGGCAGCTCAAATCCTGGATCAGACAGTGGCTAAGACACCAACAGTAACTAATAACTAACTTTTCTTCAGCAAGGATTAGCTAAGAAAAAGAAGACTCAGGTTGGTATCGGGCAGGGAATGGGGGATGGACCAGAATTTTTTCAGAGCTTCTTGCCCACTCACTAGCTAGAAGTGTCAATAGAATTGCAGTATTGTTGGCTTTCAAGAAGATTTAATATTTGCAAGTAGCATGACAAAGAATGGAAAGGCAACGATCCTCCTTTTTTTCAATGTGAAAAAATGCAGCAATTGAACATAGCTGAAGTTAAACAAGACGATAACTAATTATGAAAACATTAAGAACAAATAATTGAAACAATATGTGATGTATTAAATGGGGAAGGGAGTAACCCAATGTGATAATACCAGAAATGTATAATAATATGCAAACTTCAATAAAAAAAAGGCCAGATACAACATGAGTAACAAACCAATAAGCAAAGATTAAGCAGGCAAATGAAAACAACTTCAAACTAGTACCACAATATCAATAATATACCCCATACAAATGATAAATAAATAAGCTAATGCAGACCTAAACAGAATACCAGCTACTCTTAATATAAGTTGAAGAAATGCGTAGTAAACTGCTGCCAAACTCTATGGAAACACACAGTACATTCTATGAATTATTCTATGAGTAATTCAAACCGTAAGAAAATGATTTATTATAATTAAACTAAAAGTAGCATTTATAACAGAGACCATATGGTTTAGACATATGCTTCCAAACACATAAATTGGTGAGTGGCAACGGCTGATTGGTTGTTCGGTTAGTTTTCTAATATGGAGGGTGTGAGGTTGTTATGTGACTGCATTTGGGGAAGCAGGACAACCTGTAATGAAATGAATGCTCCAAACTCCTTCCTCCTACCACATTGGCTTTTGGTCTGGGATGCTGGAGGCAGTGGTAGGGGCTGCCTGCCTTTGGGAAGGAGTCGGGGCCCTTGAACTTTCAACTGCACACACTTCTGAGTCATGGGACAAAGAGGAAAGTAGGAGGAAAAGGGCAACATTGCTTGACAAGAAGACTGGCACATAGCAGAGCATCAATACACACTTTGAGATTGGCTCTGGGAATGGGACACTTGCCTTGCACAAACCTGCACTTCTCTGCTTTAAGTCACATTTTTAACAGTTAACAGTGGTCCTGTTTCAACCCCTCATGCATGCCCTGTCTTTATTATTTCCTAGTGAATGGACAAAGGCATCTTATCCAAATAGCCATAAGTCTAGCAGTGATCAAACTGTGGGTAAGGTCTGTATAAACAGTCAAGTAGTTTGGGGCATCAAGAGAGGCAGCCCTGAAGCAGAAAGGCTGCTACCCATAAAGGGGAAGAAGCCATTTCTATGAGTGACCCAATGATGAGAAATCACAGCAGCGACATGCTTCATGTAACTGGTTTTCTTTGTTCTGCTCCCACAGCTGTAAAATGTGCAGACTGTTCAGGTAGCATGTGCTATGTTGGCAAGGTCTGGGAGATTTCTGTTGGCATTAATAGTAATCTTGAATCATGACTATTGCTGTGTATTTACATCAGGGGTACAGCTTTGGGGGAGGAGCAAAATGAGGGCATTGTTTCTCTAAGGGAATTTATTGTTAATTCCTCAAATTTCTACCATTGCAGAGGAAGAAGCATTGAAAATGAATCACATGTAGAACTCTTCTATTTGCTTTCTTTACATTCCCATGGTAACCTTCTCTGCCCCTTTTCTTTAGATGCCAAAACAGTATTTCTAAATGCTCAAGTTAAGTTTTAAGTCATTGCAACACTAGAAAACTGGCGACTGAAGGATAGTTGAGAGGGCAGAGTTATCACCGAGAGCCATTGCCTTCATTTTGCTCCCCCCAATACAGCCTGGATTTATACATGTGAAACTATTATGTTATAGGTTTAACAACCCCATATTTCTTTAAGTTTTTTTCAAAAACAAAAAAACTGTAGAGTAGTGTTGTATGTAGGTTTTTGTACTTTATGTTATGGGGTATTGTTGATCCAAATGACAAATGTGAAACTACTTTTTTCTGGAAAAGGGAGTCTTAATAAAAGTATGATTTTTTTATTTGCGTATGGAGTCATGCTTAATAACTTTCACCAGGGATTTTATCTGTATGGATTTCATGGGGTAGATTTGACCTTGATACTGATTTAATACATCCCGTTCTTTCACCACCATAGCATTAAGAATACCAAACTGAATTCTCTCTTGCTATTTTAGAACAGTTCCATGGCAACTGATGGAAAGCAATTGATTAACGTGAAATAATGTATTAACAATTAATGAGCTGCAGGTGCTTGTTCTAGAAAAATGTGGGGAAATTGTATACAGCCCCACTAACTTTCTCCTTGGTATTTCTCAAATTATGGTTTCGGCCTGGCACCTAAAAAGATTTTGTGACATCTCTCAGATCAATAGGCAATTTCAACAATTGACCCCGAAAGATGGAAAATGTTAAATCTCTAACTTCAGAAGGACCAGCTCAGTTATAACATTTGCGTTTTTAAGCAATTACTCTTTTTTAAAAATGAATTTGATTCTTTGCTTTAAATATTATTCTAGCCCAGCTTCAAAGTGACCTCCTGAGGTAACAGTTCATCTAATTCCTAGCAGAGAACAATTTCCGAAAACCTCATAATTAGGCCTCTAAACATTAAAGAGATTGCTTCATTTCCCTAGGTGCCAGCGTGACTGGAATACGTTGTCCTTCTGTGCCTTTATTTGAACACTAAAATGGTGGCAGGTTTATTAATTAAAACAGTGGTGTACGAGAGATTTTGAAATGAAGAAGGACCTCATTTCTCCCAAATCTCTGCTCTGCTTTTTCTATATTTAAGGCATTTTAAAACCCCTCCACCCATTTATTTGAATATGAAGAGTGGAAAGACCTTCCATTTTTGTTCACGTGTAATTCCCTGTGTTTAATGTTTGAAAGTTAAAGTGAAACTTCTTTTCATAAACGTATAGTTGAAGTTAACAACCAAAGTTAGCTCCACAAATCACGAACTCTATATTTTAACCTGTATCTTGCCTTCCTCTGTCTTATTAAAACTAAAAAAAGATAAGACAAGGATAAAATCATACACTCAGTGGTGTGGGATCTGAGGATCACTTTCTCCCATTCGAGCCCTAGCCCACGTCTAAGGATGGATACCTCAGTCTATAGCAATTTTGCATGTGTTTGCTCTATCCAGTTTTCATCCATTTACCGTTTTATTTTCTAAACCACTGGCATCTGAAACTATTTTCACACATGTACATAATTTTTTTTTCTGAGAAATGCATTTTGTACACACGGTTCCCTAACACACACACATTTTCTTTTATGCACAATTTTCTTTCATTGTTGATATATGCATTTTGATGCATGCCTTTTTTAGTGGAAAATTGCATCACAAAATTTGGTCAAAAGCCCACTCTGAAGAACTCTGTCTGCACATTAATCTAAGGCCCTTTCCACACCAGCCTATTAAAACGGTGCAGAACGACCTGCAACAGAGGTCTTCTGCACCGTGGAGTGGACTGAGGTAGACTACTTTTTGTAGTTCCGCACCTCAGTCCACTCTGGAACGACCAGAACTGGTCGTGCAGCGTGCTTTTTAAAAACCTCTTTTAAGAGGTTTTTAAAAAGTACGGAGCATGCGACCCCGTGTCGCTCCGTCGCCACGCTCTGGTGCAGATTTGCAGGCGCGCACTAGTGCGTGCCTGCAGATCTGCCAGGGGCGGGCTTTAGGCTGGTGAGCTTCTCCGGTTGGTGGAGAACCTCCACCAACCGGAAGCCACCATTTTGGACGCCGGAGCAGTGCAGAGTGACGAGCTCGCACTGCTCCTTGTCCCGACGAACCCAAACGGACCCACCAAAAAGTCAGTGAGTAGCGGCAGGGAGCGTTTCCCTCACTGCATGTGGAAAGGGCCTAAGAAGTGCAAGTTAGGTTGGTTCACTTAAAAATGTTAACCAAACTAAATTCTTTCCTGTATTTACTTGAATTCCTGGTTCAGCAGCAAAAACCCAGGTGGGATTTAAAAAGTGATAGAAATGAAAGGAGGCATTCCCCTCCTCCCCCATTATGGCAACATGTATGTGGAATGCCTTCCACAAGGAGTCTCGCCAGGCACTAAATGTGATGTCTTCCCAGTACCAGGTAACCAACAGGTTTTTCTAAGCCCTCCTACAATGAGATTAATTTTAGTGGATTACCATATTAGCTCTTACTTGATCTCTCCTGCTTTTCTGCATTTTAATACTGATTTTTTTAATTATGCACAATTTCTTTTTCTTTTTTTCTTTTTTTTTTTAATATTGTAAGTTGATTGGGAAGGGGTTTTTTTCAAATTAACAGCAGCATAGAAACATTAAAATGAATGGATGGATGGATAATAAAGTAAGCTATTGTCTTAAAATTGGTGAAATAGTGTAGAGAGAGAAAATGCTCCTTGACAACTGATCAGCAATCAAATAAAATAACCCATGGGCAGCAATGAGATACAAATATACAAACGGAGGTCTACAAGTTTAGAACTGATGCTCAGAATGAGATTGAGCAAGCACTGACTAACTGGCATAGCACTGATTAGTGCTCAATCTATATCATATGAGTTTTGTTGGCAATGAAATTCAGAGGAAGGAGAGCCAAAAAGCACATTCAGGCATGGCGTCATGGACTCTTTCCTTTTTTTCCCTCCTCCTCCTCCCTTCCTGATCCTTTTGCTGTTCATCATGCCATTCTCCACCACAGCAGCCCACCACCAAAGAATGAAAAACTCAAGCAAGGACAGCAGAGAAAGTGATGAATGTGTGCTGGGCAGTGAAACAAACAAAACCATAGTATTCCTCAGGCAAAGGCATAAAATCACCACTAAAATGACCCTGGAAGAAGAAACAAGGGCCCTTTCCACAGGGGGGTAATAAAACAGGGTAGTGTGACCTCCGACGGAGGTCGTCTACACCATAAAGTGGATTGGGGCGGACTACTTTAGCATAGTTCCACACCCCAATCCGCGCTAGGGTGACCAAAAGTGGTGGCGCCGCATGCTTTTTATAAACCACTTTTGAGTAGGTTTTTAAAAAGCACGGGGCGTGCAGCCCCGTCGCAGCGCCTGGTGTAGATTTGCAGGCACGTGCAAGCGCATGCCTGCAGATCTGCCGGGGGCGGGCTTCCGGCGGGCGAGCTTCTCCGGTTGGTGGAGAGCCTCTGCCAGTTGTAAGCCGCCATTTTGGACACCACAGGACACCGAGGAGTGTGGAGCAGCGAACTCGCGCTGCCCCGCATGGCGACGGACTTACCCGGTTGCAGGTAAGCTCTGTTTCAGGACATTTTACCCCGTTTCTTCCTCCACGTGTGGAAAGGGCCTCAAACTGTCTGGACTTAATCTGGACTTAAACTGTCATTTAAAAAAATGAAATGGATGTAATTAAATACCATAGCTTTAGTTCCATCCCTGATAATAGGAGACTTCAAATGACTAAAAATTGAATACTAATGAAGTTAAGCTTTGGCTGAATTGTGGACCAACCTTGTACGACAGCTAGTGAAGCTAATCTTGGTACTAACTCACAGAGACTGCATTTTTTTCTTTTTAAGAGGAAGTTAAGTTTCCTGTTTTTGTAGTAATGCTGAAAGGTGCAATTAACTTCTATGTGTCATTGTGTCAAAGTGACATACATAACTCCGTATTATTTTGAGTGATTCATAATGTTATAAAAATACTTTGCATCTGAAACACAAAACATGTTTCATCAATGGAACTCTGATCTCTATAAATACAGGCACAACATATCATTTGAACTGTACACTGTGCCAAAGATAGGAGTTGTTTTAATAACCTCCAAAACAGAGAGGGCCAAAACTCACAAATGAAGTCATGCAAAAGTGACACAGAAGAACACTGGTGACCTTCCTTCCTCTACAATCCTTGGAACCTCCAAAAAATTCTTACCAAATGATTTCCCAGTCCTCCAGAACAGTCTAGTCATGCAAGTGGAAAGGTGCAGGAAACAGCCAGGTCAAAATGGCTTCTACATTGCTGTGGCAGCATGTGCTTGGAGGGGCAGAAAACAGCAGATCCACTGGCCATTCAGAGCCCCTGAGGCTCTGGAATCCATTTCACAAGTTTTGTTTTGTATTGATGCATATTGAAATAAATTGGTAAATATAAGAAAGAATCTCTAAAAGAAAAGCAATTTTAAAAAAGACACATTCACGTCAGTTTCCTTATCCAGCTATTAATTTATCTTCTAAGCCCTAGAAATATTTACTGTATTTGTTGTTGTTGTGTGCTTCAAGTTGTTTCTGCTTTATTGTGATCTTAAGGCAAACCTAACATGGGGTTTTCTGGGAAAGATTTGTTCAGAGGGGGGATTGCCTTTGTCTTCCTCTGAGTCTGAGAGAGTGTGACTTGCCCAAGGTCACCCAGTGGGTTTCCATGGCCGAGCAGGATTTGAACTCTGGTCTCCAGAGAAGTAGCCCAATGTTCAAACCACCATATCACAGCAGCTTTACCATAATTTTTAGGACATCTGAATGTCTAACAAGTTTCAGAATGGTAGATTATGCTTGACAGGACACTTTAGGCTGCAGCGTAGAGGGGGACAACTTGTGACCCTCCAGAGGTGTTGTTGGATAGCAACTCCCATCAGCCCTAGCCAGCTAATTGTGGGTATAAAGGGAATTGTAGCACAGCCACCTTTACAGGTCCAGGCATGGTTGACACTGTTACGGATGAAATGTGCGGGAATTAATGCCTGGCAGACACAGAAGGGTTGGTTTTCATTAGCTTAAAACAAAGTTGCTCACTGAGAAGCTCGTGATTTTGTAAAGGCATTCAGAAATAAGAATCTGGCTATTAATGTGTGTAGAATTAGAAAGGCACCCCCCCCCAAAAAAAAAAGGCAAACAGGAAAATCAGTGTCTACATCTTGGGATAATTGTCAGCCATTGTTTCTGTCCATACACACCTGTCTTAAGATCCTCAGGGGAAGACTTTCTATTGGTCCCACTACCATCACGGGTCCATTTGGTGAGGACACAGGAGAGAGCCTTCTCAGTGGCTGCCCCCCTTCTGCAGAATACCCTTCCACAGGAGGCCATCCTGGCCCAGGCCCTGCTCTTCTTTCACTGGCAGGCAAACTTTCTTGTTCAAGCAGGCTTTTTAATGAGTAATTGCTTTCTTTTGAGGTAGGAAGATATTGTAATTTTAATTCTTTTTTTAAAAAAAATTATTAAAGACTTTTCCATACAAACTAAAAGAAAAGCAAAAAAAGAACAAGAAAAAGACAACAAAGATCAGGAAAGAGAAAGAAAAAAAATTAACGTTGTCTTCTGACTCTCCAAAAAATGGTCATAAATTTTACTATACAAAATAACTTCTCCAACTATATACTATTCGTGCACTTCTTCAATGTAAGCAAACTTAATAAATATCAAAATCTATACTTAACATGAAATCTCAGTCCCCTTCTCTGCTTTGCATCCTGTAAAACTTTGTATTTGGTTCTTGGTTTCTTACCTTGCCATATACATTTTGGGAAGTCTCTTTTGGGAAGTCTCTCATCATTGGAAAAATTAGTAATGTCTGGGGGAAAAACACCATTTTTAGTAAAACATTCATTTGTTAATCACTGAAATTCTCTACAGAAGAGAAGGTTTAAATATCTCCCATCTTTGTAAGTCTTTGTTACTATCATTTCATGTCTTAATATAATAATTCTTCAATAACATACAGGTCATATTTGTTATAGTAATACCTAAATATTTCACTTTTTCCTCAATTCCAAAACTTGTCTTTTCCATCTATTGTGTTTGACCCTCCTTTCCCATTTTTTTTTAACATCATCATCTCTTGTTTATTGAGTTTCAATCCAGCTAACTCTCCAAATCTTTAAATCTCTTCAGAACTGTCCAAAGAGTCTTCCAACACAATCACTATGTCATCTGCTAATGGCCTTAATTTAAATGTTTCTTTTTTTTTATTTTTAAATCTTAAATTCTTATCTTATTAACCTATTCAGAACTTCAAGGGCTAAAATAAATAAAAGGAGAGAGAGAGCAGACTTTCTGATCTTGTATCTTTTTGTATATCCCATGGTTTTGTTAACTCACCATTAAGCAAATTGTTTTTCCTTCTGTGTATTGTAAATGGCTTTAATCCAAGTAATAAAACTGTCACTAAGGCCTTTTCCACACGTGGTCGCGAAATCACGTAGGGACGGTTCTGGCCGGTTTTATTTGTATCTGCGCAATGGCGCATTATATTTTTTAACGTTCCACACAGCTCTAGCGTGTTCCGCACTAGCGTGTGTCTGCAGATCCACACTGTAATCAGATTTAATCTCCCGCTCGCTTCCTAACCACGCCCCCTTCGTCCGTGATTGGACTTTTTTTTAAAAAATGGCTCCGTGCGTCACTGCACACGTGTGTACCTTGAATGTTCTAAAATGATAAATAAATATAAATAAGTGAAAGAACCCACATACCTAGAATCCTCCCTCTTTTTTTCTGTTCTTCACTGCTTACCGAGGAAAACAAAATGGCGCCGCCCAGCTCTTTGGGCGAATCAGTGCGTATCTGCGCTTCCACACACGTCCGCAGGTGCGCACAAACCCGCATCTCGGGAAAAAAACCACATTTTTCAAGGTTTTTAAAAAGTGCTCGCAAAGCCAGTTCGGACCGTGCCTATGCGGATTCACGTGTGGAAACAAAAAAATAAATGCGATCAAACGCACCACAAGGTGTGGAAGACCTCCATTAGAGGTCGCATTGATCCGTTTTATATACACGTGTGGAAAGGGCCTAAAACTCATCTTTTCTAGAAACTGAGTTATTTTTAAAAAGTTCAAGTTATCAAATTCTTTCTCAGCATCTAAAATTTCAGTAAAAAACACACTGATCTCTGTGAATAAAATCTTGTAAAATCATCTTCAAGGTTTCTGCCAATACCATTGTAAGAATCTTATAGTCATTACTCAGTAATGAAATAGATCTGTAATTCCATATCATTGTCAAGTTCTGGTCTTCTTTCAGAATTGAAATTATAATTACCTCCTCCCATGTTTCTGGAATCTTCCATCTCCAAAGGATCAAATTCAAAGTTTTCTGTAAGGGTTATAAAAGCTTTTCCTCAAAACAGTTATAATAAACAACAGATGGGCTGTCTAGTCCAGGTGTTTTGATTTTTTTAATCACTTCAAATATCTTGCTGTTATTGCAGTTCTCAACATCAGTCTCTGCAAATCTGAAATCAATGGTAATTTTGTTTGTCTAGGTATTCCTCTACCTTTACCAATGAGATTTGTTGCCTTTTGTATAGTGAAGAATAATATCTATGGAATGCCTTTTGAATATGTACCTAATCGGTAATTGTATCTTTCCCATCATTTATCTTTAGAATTAGTTTTTCCTCTCTTAATCTTCTCAGTTTAAATGCCAGACATCTCCCTGGCTTAGTCGCAAATTGAAAGTTCTTTTGCTTTGCATAACATGTCTTTTTCTCAATCTCACTTGTAGTTAACATTGGTAATTGTCTCTCTAGAATCTAGCTGGGTTTTTTAAGGAAATTCTTTAGCGCTTCTTCCTTTCTTTTTATCTCCTTCAAGATTTCCTGCGTTTTTCTTGTCTTTTTTTTAAAAAACCTCTATATTCTGTCATAAATGCCTTCCTCATATCCCATACTGTTTTAATATCACCATCTTTCTCCAAGTTATTCTCAAAATAGTCTATCAATTTCTTTTGGCATCTCTCTACAATCTTTTCATCATCGAGGAGACTTTCGTACAACCACCAATTTGCTGACTCTTTTCTACTTTAAAAGTAAAGTCACTAGATTCTGATCAGAAAAAAAATGGTAATGTCTCCATTTTGATAATTCTGCTAGCCAAAGTCTTAAAAGACTTGAAGGCACACAACAACACAACAGCAAAGTCTTCAGTATCAGAGACAGATCAATTCTCAAAATAGATCCATGTCTTTCAGAGAAAAAAGTGTATTCTTTAGCATGTCTCCAGTCATCATCTAACTCCAAATTATCCATTAACTCAAAAAACCATTTTTGAAGTTTACCTTGTGAAATCTTAATATCTTTCTCAGAGCACCTATCCATTAATGGGAAGATTCTGATATTCCAATCTCCAAAAAGTAATCAGTTTTCATAGGAGTAGCTTGTCCATTACTTTTTCATTAAAAAACAGCCTTATTTTCTGGCAGAGCATGAACTCCTAACACCAAAATGCTAATCTTTTGTACATCAGTCTGGGCTCCCCCATACCCATCATGTTCATCTTCAAATATTTTTTTCTGGAACCAAGGCTGTTTTTACATAAACATCTCCATTCTTCTTCTTATCTACCACAGAAACAAATTCTCCATCCAATTTAAGGTGTATAAATGCTTAACGCCTTTTCTTTCTAACATGTACAGTCAGCCCTCCACATTTGCAGGTTTCACTTTTGTGGATTTGATTGTTCATGGATTATTTGCTTTCACGTCTGCTGCCTCCCAATGCCATTTAGAATAGAGACTGCAAGCCTTGTGAGACCGAGAAACTGCATGAGATTTGTAAGTCCCTGTTAAAAATGGTGTGGGGCAGCAGTGGACGTGGCAGCAAGTCCCACCAGCCAGTCACTTCTGCCTTGTGAAGGAGCCCTGATTTCTCAAAAGAATCCATGCTGGGTTAAATATGATGATCATACTTTTTTGTGTGTTAAATATGGTTTGGCAGGGCCTAGAATTTTCCACTTCCATGGGAGTCCTGTTCCCCTAACCCTAGCAAACGTGGACGGATGACTGCATTTCTTACAAACAAATAATATTTTGATTAAATCTGTCCAAACAATGAAACATTTTCTTCTTTTTCTCGGAGGATTTAACTCTCTTATGTTCCAAGTGATATATCTGAAATCCATAATTAGGCCAAAAGCTTAGCAAAGTCCCCATGAGCTGTTCCTCTGTCCTCTTCCTCGCTGTCCTCATCTTTCTTCTTTACCTGATTTTGATCCAAACTTTCTTCCAGTTCCTCTTCTTCTCCCTGTTCACCCAGTTCCTCCACCTCTTTTTATATTTCTATAGGAATTCTTTAGTGTTTTGTACTGTATTCACTTTAAATTGTTGCTGTTTAAATATAAAAGTAATTCTCTCCCATTTCTTCCATCTAAATCGCATAATATTTTACTTCAGTTTCTCTATCAGGAAGCTGTGTTCTTTTCTCTTGCATAGAATTTTGATTGGTACTTCCTTAAGGACCACACCCTCCTTAGCCCCCATCTTCATTCTGTTTTCATCATGTTGCTGTAATACTTGATCTCTAATATGCTTCTTGATAAACAGTCACAAATAGTCCCTCTCAGTCCATTTCTGCACCAGGCAATTAGAACGGCGCAGTGCGTCCTCTCAGGGAGGTCTTCTGCACCTTGGAGTGGACAAGGAGCAGACTACTTACCAGAGATCTGCACCTCAGTCCACTCCAAAACGACCCCAAGTGGTCCTCCAGCATGCTTTCTAAAGACCACAAAAAGCAGGTCCTTATTTTCCTGGAACGCACCATTGCGTTCCTGCTCCCTTGTGCAGATTCTCAGGCTCGCACCAATGCGAACCTGCCATCTGCAGAGGGTGGGCTTTGGGCGTGGCAAGCTTCAGAGGTTGGTCGGGACCCACGACCAACCAGAAGCTGCCGTTTTGGAAGCCGGAAGCCACCATTTTGGAAGCTGGAGCAGTGTGGATCTACAGACCTCGCACTGCTCCGATTCATCCTGGGCCAAGGAGGAGCCCTGCAGAAGGGCTTCAGGGACAGTCTGCGTTGCTTTGGACCCCAGAAGAAGCAGTAGGTAATGGCACAGAGCGATTCCCTCACCTTGTGTGGAAAGGGCCTGAGTTGCAGCCTGATAATTAATTTGGTAGACAAATCCACCTCCACTTCCATCTCCTTACCTTACTCCTCCAGAAGAGTAGCTGAACCCTCCATCATTCTTCATGGAATATTCTCATTTGATTGCTTTGGAATCAATCTGCAGTATAAGCATGTCTCATGTTCTCTCCACTCAATTACAGCAATAGCATTCAGGTCTTGATCACTATCTCTGTCCAATCTCTCTGTTTTTTCCTCCAACCTCTCAGACTTTTCTTCCAAATTCTGCACTTTTTAATTTACCTGTTTCAATTCTGACGCCATCTGTGTCAAAGATGGTTTCACTTCTTCCAACTCCGCTCCTTTAAAGATTGACCTTCAGATCCTTTCTTAGAGCAGATTCCATTTTTGACATCTGGGGTTTTATATACTTCAACTCCCCAAATAATTGTTTTGCAACATCTCTGCAGATTTTGCTGGAAATTCAAGTGATCCTCTTTTTGCAGGCACCCTAGTCTTAGATCTAAGGCCAAAGTTCATGATATTCATAGCAACCAAGGGAAAAAAAGAAAAAAATACTAACTTGCCCTCATTCTATTTGACTGCTAGATGTCACTCTGTACTCTAGTATATCTCAATAGACTCTATTTACAAGCAGTCCACCATGTACAACAGAAGTTTGGCTGCAGTGACTTCCTGTATCTTCAGCTTCAGCCATCTGACCTTGTCCTTTATTGCAGCTAAAAGGTAAACAATTTGCCTTCTTACACTTCTCAAAATGTATTGTTCTTATTCTGTCATTTTATTGAGATTTTAAAACTATTCATTTGTCATTTCTCTCAATGGAAATTCTCCTAGCACTTTGATAATAACTCTCCATTCAATTTACTCAGAGTCTCTTAAACACACAAAGAAGCAAGTCCAGCAGAAGTATCAATTTTACCATTTTATTCAAGAACCTGATCTTAAACATAGTTGAATTTTTTTTACCCTCAGATGTTAAAGAAAGTTGGTTTTGCAGTCCCTGTGACTATATTCAGACAGGTTTCTCTTGTGGCAGGACAAGTTAAGAGTCTTGCTTTCCCCATCCCACCAATGATCATTTACCACTGAAGTGATAATTCAGTCACCAGGACCAGGGCTTACTAACTTTCTTGGCTGATCCTCCAGTCTCACTTTGGTCAAGGGTGACATTTTCACCAGTCCAAACCTCATTTGGCCAGCAATCACCACACAAAGTCCCCCCCACCGTGCAGTGGTTCTCTTTCAGAGGATGACTATGAGCCACCATTTCCATCTCAGAAATCCTCTAGTTTTAACTTTTGCATGTTTTTAAATGATTTTGTATTTTTAATTTATGATTTATAAGTGACAATCTTTTAATTGTATTTTAAGTTTATTGTTATGCTTTTAGCTAATTTTGTTTTATTGTTCGCAAGCCATCTTCAGCCACAAATCAAGAGAAAGGTGACATAAAAATGCAATAAATAAATAAATATTTCTACCTAATCTTGTAGACCTGAAAAAGGGAAGTTTTGACACTTCAAATAGTTTAGACAACAATGTCCACAATCCCTTATTATTGGCACACTGACTAGGGCTTTTAGGAATTGAAATCCAAAAATTTTGGACAGCCAAAGTTTCATCACATATTATGGTTCTTCATCCCCCATTTCAGCACCCTCCAGGTGTGTCGGGCCATACCTCCTCCATTTCCAACCAGTCTGGACATTGTTGGCAAGGGTAATGAGAGTTCAGTTCAACATCTGGAAAACAGAAGGTCAGAGAAAGCTGTTGCAGACCTTTTAAACAGAACAATCAAAGGAAAATCAGAAACATCAGAGCAAATCATCCCAGTAGTTTCACTGTATAGCAGGCGGTCAGAAGCACTAACAAATGTGAGTGAGATATAGCAGATCAAGATGCTTCAGTGTATCAGTCATTTTAAAATGCCTGTTTGAATTAATGAACATTCTTTTCTTTTTTTTTTTGAACTCTAGAGATGCTATTCATTACCAGGAAACTCCTGAAGTTTGAGTAGTATCCTGCTAATTAACAGGTTGGTCGTGACAACCATCAGAGTAAAGCCAACAGTGAGAAATGTGGAAGCAATTGCCGTGTGTTTTCCTACTTGTTTTTTGACCTCGCCCTTGACAAACTACCAATTATCTTGTTCTTGTTTTTAAATCTGATTATTTTTTACTACTTGGCTTCAGTACAGACACTGGGGCCATTTCCACACTACACTGTTATAGTGTTATTATTCCACTTTTAAGATCCTATGGAATCCTGGGGTTCATAGTTTAGAGAGGGGCATTTAGAATTCTCAGCCAGAGAGCTCTTTGGCCTCAGTAAACTACAGACCCCAGAACTCCACAGGATATTGAAAGTAGAATAACAGCACTGTAACAGCATAGTGCGGAAATGGCCTGGGAGCTACACATTAGAATGTTTACAGAGTAGGCCCTGCAAAAAGTTACTATTTTTAACTACAGTTGTCAGAATCTTCTAGCCAGTATGGCCACAAGATGGGGATTCTAGAAGCTGTTATGCAGAAAAGCAAGTTTTCCAAAGACTGGACAAACCATGTGGTACACAGCATTCTCTTCCAACACTGTGCTTGCAGGCATCTTATTCTACCTAGTGATAGTGCTGTCCAGCCCTACCGAAGTAGTACATTCCCAGGAAGGCTGCACCACACACCCTTCCTGAATGTCTGTCATTTGTTCTAAAAAGAAAAAGAAAAACCCCTGATGTTAATTTAATGCAACAAGACAGTTCAAAGTCCTCCATTCCATAACATACAAGTTCACCTGTAACTGGCCATCTTTCTCTCTTTCCCATTTCCACTCTTTCTCCAGCGTCCTGTGCTTTGTGAAGTAAAATGAAACCTTAACCCATACAGTGACCTTCTAGAACTCAACTTCATCCACTGTATCATCCTCTTCCCTTGTCTCAACCCCTATATGTAGAGACAGAATCAGAGTCCATCTTAACAACTTCCCCTTCTCAACTAAAATGTTGCCACCCAATATTTCTCCTCATTCAGGCTACTGAGAGTTAAGCTATTTAATTCATAAACCCAATAAAGGTTTTTGAAAAATTTATTATATACTTCCTTTTTAGCAGGAATTTTTCCTAAGCATCAAAATCTAATCTCTCCCCATGCTGAAACTCATGATAATGTTTAAGTAACTGTGCCTGTCTTTTATCTGCTGTAATGCAACTTCTATGTTCACAAATGTGAATCCTTACTTTCCCTGTTACTCCTATATTTATTTATTTATTTGATTGATTGATTGATTGTCTTCTACCCTGCTTTTCACCCAAATGGGATTCAAAATGGCTTACAATGGAAATTAAAGCAGAGCATCTAAAATGATACTGAACATCTAAAAGAATGCATATAACATGTTATGGGGCACTGTATAACATGTAGAGATCTCTGGGTGTTTTAAGTAAATAGCTTACTAATGAATGGAAATGTGTGCACTTATGAATGGAAATAAGGAGGTGCATTTAGTGTCTTGTATACAGGGGTCACTTCAATACTCCTTTTTTCCCTTCAGCCCCCCTCTCCTTTTGCCTTTTTCCTTTCCCCTCTGCTTTGCCTATCTTAGGCCATTTCTGCATGAGAGGGGAAGAGCGGTTCACTGTGTGTCAAGAGCAGTGTTTTTATCCTCCAATTCAGAAGCCGTGCTGTCTGCACCCCCTCATTTACATTGTACTACTGTGGAGAACAGTGGTTGCTGCATCCATAACAGCAAGTCCCTGGTCACTCCCATTCCCTTCCTTTAGCCCACCCCACCATTGCTGATAGGTCTATTTTAAACACACACACACACACACACACACATTTTTGTTGGAAGTGGCAATCTTTGCATTCTTAATTAACTGACTAGTTAGTTTGTACGTTTATTGTTGGCATAGAGAGATAGCCTAAAGTAAACTTCCTGTTGCTTGGTCAACACCCATTTCCTTTTGCACGTTCTCTTCCTCTTCCCTTTTGTTCTTCTGCTTCCTTGCAAGCATGTGGTCTTTTATCCTCCAGCAAGTATGCTTTCTTGTAAGCATGTGAGTTCTTAATTTCTTCCTACTTTTTTCAGGAATTGAACCTGTGTAGACTATGCACAAGATTTTGTGAGTGAACTTTTCATACTTTTTAACCAAAATGTTTGTGTTTATTTTGAGCTAGATTAAGTGTGTCTGGGGTGGAGATGATGAAGTAGGACTTGTGATTTGTTCAGTTTCTATCTGTGCATTACAGAATACTCTGCTGATTGGGAGACTTATTAATAAAAATCTCTCAATTCCCCAACAATTTTAAACACATTTCTGCGTTGCTATGTTTGTGCATAGGTATGTATTTTCATTGATACATGGAAAAAAACATGTCTTAACAGTCCATTACCAGATCCACTCTTTTTCCACTGTCTATTTAACGCATGAAGATAATAATGACAGCAGCCTGTCCTTTGATGGGCAGAGAAAGATAGGGACAGAAATGATGGAAGGAACAGCCTAGGAATGCCCATAGCCAGCCACTTCTGCACTGTGAATCGATGGTACACTTCCACATGAAGGCAAAAAATGAAGGAGAAATGGTTTGGGAGATTTACATCGGAGTTTTTCTGTTTTTCAGATACAGCGGTTTCTCATCACAGTGAACTGTTCTAGAAGCTGAAAATGTGCAGAACCACAAGGAAAACTATGACACTAAAACGCTACAACATGCAGGCTAGAGGGTAAGAATTCAATGCTACTACAATGTATCAGCCTCTTGTGGAAATGGCCTTAGTCTCCTCTCCTCCTAGTGAAGAAGGCAAAAGAGGGGGTGCTTAAGCTTTTCTGAAAGAGTGGGTGGCTGGAAAAGAAGTACAGAAGGAGAGAGAAGCGCAAATGCTGGCTGGGTGGATGGGCCTGTGCATTGCTGTTCAATCTACTCCAGCCTTAAACTGGTGGGAAGAAGCGGGAGAAATTCCCCCTCCAATGCCTTTCATGGAAGTGTGCATTTACCTATTTCTCCTTTCTCTCCCAATTGTAATACCCTTGATGACCAATTTTAAATAAATATTTGATGCACTTTAGAGTTTTAAATCTTGAGTTAAGTCATGGGGAGATGGCAACAAAAGATATTTAAACGGAGTCCCTACTGCACTAGCAGATCTCCTAAATTCTGTCCATATTTCAACATAATCAAAGAAATTTGTTTGCATTCCTAAGGCAAACAGGGTTTTCTGGGGCTGAGTGTGTGTGACATGCCCAAGTTCACCCAGTGGGTTTCCATGACTGAGCAGGGGATTGAACTCTAGTGTCCAGGGTTGTAGTCCAATGCTCAGACCACTACAGCACACTGGGTCTCTTACACCACACTGGCTCTCTTCTAATATATACACACATAATTTATATTTTTACTCATTTGTTACTTGGCTGTCAGTCATTCCCATCAGGAATCTCTATAGGTAAAATTTTCTGATTGTTTGTTACCACATCCTTCTAAACTGCTGGATGGATCATCACCACATTTGGATACTCTGTTGGGGATGGTTTCATTTAAAGTATATATGTGCACAACATTTATTCTGTGGTGGTTTACGAAGCACCCAAGTTATTTTTTCCTTTCTAAGGAATTGTGTATTTGGCAGATGATCAGGAAAGGCATATTCTCTCTGTCTCTCTTTCTCTCTCTCTTTCTTTCTCCAGTTCAAATGAGACTGATGTACAACATGAGGAATGTTTGAAAACCAAAACCCTCATCTCCAGAGTAGTTGAAATGGATTAATCATTAACAGTGATTACTGTTTCTCCCAAGCAACACTGGGTAGTGCAGCTAGTACACAATAACACCAAGCTTGGTTAATACTGGGAAAGGGAGCCTCGGTGGTTGTGGATGGAGGGGAGGGGGACAGTCAGGCACTTCTGTATCTTCTAAGCACAGAGTCAGAAGTCCCACTTCAAACAACTGCTTACACTGGAATCAATGTGATATGACCAGAGTAGAAGAGCTGGCTATTAGGAGAATAGGTAGACAGAACATTAAATAAGACTACAGTTGACAGCTGGTATGTTTTCATTAGTATGGCTTGTTTGTTCCTTTTTCTTTTATACAGTAGGTTATTAGAGCTGGTTGAAAGAACTTCCCCAGCTGTCTGTCCTGCTCACAAACTTTTAATGACCTACAACAGATTTTTAATGGGCCATGGCATGATGGAAGATGAGGATGAGCTAAAGTTTGCCCAGTGTTTCTTTCCTACCTATAGATCCAAATTTCAAAAAAGGGGATTTAAGTTTCTCTGCTTCATGAAATACAATGAAAACTTAATATATACAGTGGCCTTCTATAACTAACTATGAGTTATAGTTAAACTTAAAAAAAAAAAACAGGGGAAAACATACCCAAGAAAGAAGGAGATGCTACAGATTTAGGCTGAGATCCAACCTAACACTGGCAGGGCAAACATCAACAAAACCCCACTGGCATTGTTATGCAGAATCAGCTGCTGCAGCTGTTGCAACAGAGACAGATGTGAGGATCGTTGTCATGAAAGTTGTAGTTTCTGCTTGTGCAACAAGGTTGTGGATACCTCTGTGTCTGAGTGCCAAGAATGTCAAAATGTTCATGCTATTATCTGTTGAGTCAGCAATTTGACATAATAGGTCTCTAGCTGCTGGGAGAAGTTGGGGTGGAGGGTTAAAAAAGAAGAGATCAGCTGAAGAAGCTGGGGGAGAGGGGTTAAAAAGAACAGACCGCTGAAAAATATTTACCAATCCCCTCCTCACTCCTTCATTTTTTAAAATAAAGAGTACTGTGTGAACAGAAGATTTTCTTCACCTCACAAGACTCAATGAGCAAACAGGCCTGTGTATAGGAGCATGCACCAATTCATTTAAATTGCTGTCTAGTTTCTGGACTATACATTACTTATGGGAAATACACCGTTTGATTCCTTCTTTCTCCTCTGCATTCACTTCTCTTAATTAATGCATTAATATTTTATTTAATAAAATAAGAATAAATCCCTGGCCCCCAACAAACATTTTGTTTTGCTTAGTTCCTACCCTAAAGAAGAGTTCTGTAAAACCTGGTCACTCCTTTACATCAGATCGCAGGTCTCTGGCCCTCCCAATGTTGCTGGAGTCCATCAGCCCCCACCAACCTGGCTAATGTTGAAGAATGGGGGAGCGAGCACTTTACTGACATCTGGAGGGCACCAGATGTCTTTATGTGATCCTAATGAAGGCATAAGAGAGCCAGCATGATGTAGACATTTGAGTGTTGAACTAAGACTCCAGGAGACCAGAGTCTGAATCCATGTTCAGCCATGGAAACCCACTGAATGACCTTGGACAAGTCACGTTCTCTCAGCCTCAGAACAACAACTATGAACAAACAACTGAACAAATCTTACCAAGAAAACCCTATGATAGATTCATCTAAGGGTTGTCAAAAATCAAGGCAAACCACAACAACTACTCTATAGTGTAATAGGACATTGTACAGGTTACTAGGAACAGAGAATTCCCTTGTGGAGATGACTTTACTGGCTACTAGTTTGTTTCCAGGCAAAATTCAAAGTGCTGGTCATGAACTATAAAACCCAATATGGCTCAGATCTGGACTACTTGAAAGACTCTAAGACCTTCTACAAGCCTACCTGAGTTCTAAAATCCTTGAAAGAAGGCTTTCTCTCACTCCCGCCACCCTCACAGGTATATTTGTTGAGGATACAGGAGGGAACCTTCTCAAGTGGCTCCTCCCAGGTTATGGAATTCCCTACCATGGACACCACTCTCTTTTTGCCAGCAGGCAAAGACCCTTTTTTTGACCAACCATTTTGATTGCAGTTGTCAGTGCTGTACTTTTCTTGTAACTGTCATGTTTTCTAATGATGCCACATTGTTTTTAAGTACTGGTGTTTTAACATGGTGGTTTAACATTGTCTTCTAAACTTTTTTTTCTTTCTGGTGTTTTAGTCCTGTGTCAGATAAAAGCTGGGATATAAATAAATAAATTCTGAGCTTTTAACTCCTCACCTAGGTTCCTGTTCTCCCACCAAGAAGGAAAAAATCTCCCTCTTTTTCAGACTAAAACCCGAGGCAGATTCATTAGTCCACTGAGATGGAAGCCACTAGCCTTCACTGTTCTCCAAGATGCAACCATGCAAGCACCCATTCAATGCCCAGTGATGGTCTGAGGGAGGCAGACCTTTATTATTTTGTTTTACGTTGTTACATTGTTTACTTATCTAAAAAGTATTTGTAGGTGACCACCAAGGGTAGAGCCTAAGAGTGCTGTTCAAACACCAGTTGTTGTTATCCTGTCCCTTCAAGTTGTTTCTGACTTGTAATGACCCCAAGGAACACCTGTCATGGGGTTTTCTTGGCCAGATTTGTTCAGACCAAATTTGCCTTTGCCTCCTCTGAGGCTGAGAGGATGTGACATGCCCAAGGTCACCCAGTGGGTTTCCATGGACAAGTGGGAATTCAAACCCTGGTCTCCAGAGTCCTAGTCCAATGCTCAAACCACTATACCACGCTGGCTTCAGTTCAGTTCAGACCCACAAAAACCAAAACAAAAGGTTAAAATACGCCCATTTTGCTCAAAGAATATGTTGATCTTCAAGTCCTGCCCCACTCCTTTCTTTTCTTTTCTAAAGTGGTACATGTCGGAATCTTTCTGCTTTTCAAAACACAAAAGCCTTTTGCACTATTTCCAGATATTAAACACCTGCCTTGAACTGCAAAGTCAAGCTAAATTAGCCAGAGCTCTCATTTAAATTTAGCACAACGAGGAACAGAGAGTGCAATCCAGTTCAATTAGCACAAATTTCCTTGCACTAGAGGTTCACAGAAAACAGGCATGCTGAAAACAGAAAGAGACAGTAGGGCTTTTTCCAATTGATTTGAAACAATTTTAGGACATGCCACATGGTTAACATTGCCTCTGGTTTGGAATGAAATAGACACACAGGGGCCTATCACACTACACTGTTATAGTGCTATTATTCCACTTTAACTGCCACAGCAACATTCTTTGCAATTCTGGTTTAGTTTAGTGAGGCCCAAGAGCTCTCTGGCTGAGAATTCTCAGTGTCCTTCCCTAAACTGTAAATCTTCAGACTCTATATGATGGCAGTTGCTGTAGTGGCAAGGAAATGATGAAGACCTTCAGGTTGTTCCAAAACAGAAAGCTTTATTTTCCAAACCATTTATTTACTGCGCAGGGCAAGCAGCGGATATATAATGTCCAAAACTGCCAGCCCCGATTGATTAAAACACTTAGTTCTTATACCTTTGGTCAACAGCGTCAGCAATCAATCACATTTCTAGTCTACGTCAGCCATTACATTTGGAGCTTAATACCCCCCCCAAAACAAGGGAACAAAGGCCTCAGTCACCAAATAACACAAAGATGAGGCAAAGTGTATGCTTGACTCCCTTTTACTTCCCAGGCACCTAAGCATAGTGTTACAAGGCCAATCATACTTTCAAACCGAGATAAGGCAGGGACATCTGCTGTCCAATTCACTTATTTTTCTACTCATGCAGTACTTCTCTGAATTTAACTCTTTCATTCCCCCCTTCATGCCAAATTCAATTCCTTGCAATTTGAAGCATGCGCTATTTCCCTATTGCCTTTATAACACAAAAGATACATAGCAGCAAAGAATTCCTCCAGCAGTCAGGTATACAAAACCTGTGAATAGGGTTTTCACCCACTACTGTAACAAGTTCACTAACATGCATTCCATGGTGCCTCCGGTGACAATGGGGATTGAGATAGAGACCCACGGTTTTAGGGGAAAGATTTATTGTGCACAATGTCCCAGTTAGATACTTCTCAAAAGTCTGGGCCCGTCCAAAAAGAGAAACTGACATGTACAAGTGGTTCCCACTATTCTCTTGCCTAATCTTACTAATGTTGCAAAGTAAGGGAAGCTTTGAGACACTTTCCATCCCCCCTAACACTGTCTCACAGAGTACCATTGTATTCCTTTCAAACACAGACAGATTTCAATCAAAGCATATACTGCAGCCTTTCCCTCTATTACTCTAATCATTACAGATTGAAAATTATTTAACATGCAGAGTACAGAAAAGCAGATTTAGTAAGGCCATTATTTATGCACAAAGCAATTCTACAAACAGTGTCTTTTACCCATACTTACTTAGGGAACCAGATAATCATGTCCACATGCCTGCAGAGTACAAGAATGACTTTCTAACATTGAATACTGCTAAATGTATTTTCCCTCTTCACAATCAAATTCATTTACACAATAGTAAGACAGTTCAACCAATTTCATGCTGGGCTACCTTCATTGGTTGGTGCCCTGGGTGAAAGGTGATACCCTCAGTGGCCACACCAATTCATCCCAGAAGACAAACCATATACCCATTTACCATTGTAAAAGCTGGTTTCTTTCTAGAACTCATTTATGGAGGACCAGGCCCCCCTTTTCCCATATAACCTCAATAAAACCATTGCTATATCTAAAGGAAAAGTCAACATTGGGATGCTTTCCTTGGCATGCCTGTAGAGATTCAGGGATTTCAAACTTTACATAACAATTGGGATAGTCTCCTAAGCTTAGCCCATTAGAACGTACTCAGTCATTACTGACATTCAGGGTGTTCAAGATCTGATTGACCAGTTGGTGAAACCAATTCACTTCCCAGCCTCTCCTGCCCAGTATTCTCATCATCACCATCATTACCAGCAATTACCATATACACATATCTTCCAACCCCACAGAACATCCGTCTGTAGTGATAAAACAGGCAGGCCAGGCTTCCTGCCCCTCCTATGCCTGCCACAACCCATAATATTGTCTCCAACATTCAGGGATCTGGCCGTGTGTAGAGCAGTGTGTACGTCCCAGGTCACACCTGCAACAGGGCCTAGTCCCGTCTTTTTCCTCTCCAGTTGCAAAGTCTGACCGTAAGTAGAGCCTGACAGCTTCCAGGTGTGTGTCAGGCAATAAGGTCTAGTTTAGATTTCTTCATTCACCAGTTGCGGATCTGACTGTGCTTAGAGTGACCAATTTCTCCTGGTCTGGCCACAGCAGAGTCTAGTCCGAATTTTCTCTCCCCCTTTTCGTCTGGAGATCTTCAGTTTCAGAGGATTTTACAACCCAATCAGTAAAGGCTCTCTTAGCCTGGCATAAAGTATCCAAAGCTTCAACCCTGCTACCTTTACAGCTGTAGGGGCAACCAGCAACACCTAATACAATCCCCTCCACCTATGACCCAGTTGCACTCTAAGGGGAATCTCTATTCCCACATTTTCTCCCTTGTTGTACTCAGAGCTTTCCCTAATCTACTAACTCTCCCTTATATGTCTCCTTGATCCACCCAAAATGGCGTCATGCTTTGGCTTGAAAGGGAACAAACAGCCTTATGGTTCTGTGAGGTGTGCACCTCATCCTATGCCATCCTATGATGGGGCTCTGGGAAGAACAAAAATACTCCTTGTTTTTCTGTTGTGGGCTGCACATGGAATAAAAGTGAAAAGCCTCTGTAAAATGGGCTAGGTAGATGGTGATATCATATCACTTGCCCTGTGTTGGCATCCAGTCCAAAGACATAGCCAGGGCTGTTGTTTGGGCCATACACGTTGAACTACTGTTTCTTCGGGATTTTTATCCCATTTCCTCCACTTTTCCTGAGTTCTGAGGTCTGCAGGTACAATGTGACTTCCAGGTGATTCCTAGAACGGTGGTTCTTGCCTTTGGTGATCCTGTGGACAGATGCAGGTCTGTTGCTCTTGAGCATATGTGGTGTGTGGGCCTTTTAGGGCTGTTGTTGGTCCCTTAGCTGTCTCACAGCTTGCATCTCTCTTTTCTCTCTCCCTTGCCTTTTCAGTCAGCGTCCTTCAACTGCAGTTCCACTTCCAGCCTGGAGGGGCGCACAATCGCCTCTCCGAAGTGCCCCCTTATTTTCTCCCTTCCAGCTCAGAGGTGCACCATCACCTCTCCTCCCAGCTTACTCGTAGGGGTGCTCTGTCACCTCCTCCATCCAGCTGAGGCTGCGCTTAGGGAGCCATTCCAATCTCCACCTTATCGGGGACTGGTGAGGGGGCACTCCTTTGCTGCTTGGACTGCCTTTCATCTTGGACTCTGCCCTTTCCTGTATTCTTCATGCTTTTTGCTGCCAACTTTCCTTTTCCAGAATGTCACAACTCCAAGCCCTTGCCCTTCTCTGTCTGTGGGATGAGGAACAAAACCTTCTCCTCAGTCTGCTCTTGACATCTGGCCACTGACAGTATTCTACTTCCATTAGTCCCTGCATCTGTCAGTTGGACCATCTTTTCTGCTTTCCTCTTCCACACACGTCCACATCCTTCTCTGATTCTCTTCAGGCTCTCTTGCCTATATCTCCCTGCCCCCACTGGGCACTTTGGCTCTCAGAGACCCTCATCCTCCTCTGGGGTCTCTTGTCTCTTCCGACCTCTGCTCCATCATTCGTTAATCTTCTTTCTTTCTCCGCTTGACAGCCAGTCATAAATCTTGCTTCATAGAGCCTTACAATCGCAGGCCCTTTAAACCTTCCTTAATTGTTCTGTGGAATCCTGAATCCTGAAGCCTTTTCAAAGACTTCCTGAAGAGATTCCTCTGCTGCATCATATGAGAGGTTGCTAACAATAGGAGTCCCTTCAGATTCCTGGAGCCTCCTCCAAACACTCAGATAGCCTTGGGTTTTTACAACAGCCCACAGCTCCCAGTATTTCCAGGCGGTCTCCCATCCAAGTACTAACCAGGCCCGACCCTGCTTAGCTTCCGAGATCAGACGAGATCGGGCGTGTTCAGGGTGGTATGGCCGTAGGCAGCTAAGCCTCTCCTTTTCAGCTCCCTTCGGTTTCATGCAGCTTTTTCCTACTATGTTAGATGGCACCTCCTACTGGCCACCGTTCTACAGCATCCCCCCCACCTCCTCTAAGGTAGGAAAGGGCAGCCAGGGATTGTGGTTTCCTGTAATTCTCCACCCACAACTTTAAACATATTGACTGGCTTTTTCTAGCAGAGTCTGACACTGGGAAGAATTCCCAGTGTATTCAGATCCCATCAGGGGTCCATAAGCACTCTCCCCCTTATCCACACCTGGGAGTTCTCTCCTGGATGATCTGCTTTGCCTGCTGGATAATTTGGCTCCTTTCTTCAGTAGTTACTGGCAATCTTGGCAGTTAGGCATGTGCATTGCCATGATGCTAGAACACAGTTCTACTATCTTTCAATTCAACAAATCAGACGTGGTGGAGGGCATATATGCATAAACAGGTATGTAGGGAGGTGTTGTAGATTTGGCATCATCTGAGTTAGCTGCCTCAATAGAAGGCAACTGCATTCCTAGCTCGAATGTCCACAGGCAAATCTTCCTATTAAGGGGAGTTTACAATTTCCCTAAGTTGTTGAGTAGCTTCTTTAATAAAAATCATGACACCATGGCTTCTGGTTCTGCTGCTTAGAATCCTCAGGCAGCCTCTCTGGTGGGGTCTGCCGCTCTTCCATCCTCCCCCTCCTTCTCATTGCAAGCTGGGGGTGGGGAAGAACTGCTGCAGCCATTTCTACTTTTTTTCTCTTCCATGCAAAAGCAGGCAGGTCTTTCATGCAAACGCTGATTCTTTTGCTCTTCCCCCTCCCTGTCTGTCTCCTCAGGGGAGAGGCAGTTTCCTGTTGGGGTGTTTAATTCCCCCGGGGGGGGGGCATCCAATATTTTACTTCTCTTGTTACTACAATTCCCATGTGCCCCAAAGTTTGTATGCTAAATGCTTTTTTTTAAAAAAAAAACTTATTGTCAAATAGAGATTTGCAGCCCCTTTTTTTCCTTTTTTTTTTTTTTTAAATAAGTTGTTGACGTAATAATGCCAGAATTGCAAATTCACGCTCCTCATTCCCTCCGTCTCAAGAGGGGGAGGGTTGCATTCAGCCCGATGGCCACAAGGAGTGAGAAAAAAGCCATGTCTTTTGGAGAAGCAGCCTTCCCTGTGCTAAAGCTGCATTGTAATCTTGTTTTCTCTCTTTGATGTAGAAATGTATCAAAAAGGTAGACACAACTGCTGCCACACTAGAAAGAATAGTTCATTGTTCATTGTAAGGGAAAAACGAAACTAACACCTCTTGTATGACATATTTGTCTATACGGGCTCTCAAGGTGGGGTTTTTGCTTTGTTTTTGTTGTTTTTCCCTTCTTCTCCAGGTGCAGCTTTTCTCTGTGCTTAGAGAAAACATTGGGACTCTGTATTGTTTAGAAATGTTGCAAAAAGTACTGGAGGAGAAGTTTCCAAAGTTCTCTCTCTTTTTTTCTATTCTTTTCCTTCTATGTGAGCCAAAAGGGGGGGGGGATAGTACTGCTTCCAGCAACACAGGAGAGATAGAGAGAGGGAGGGGCAAGCAAAAGATGCCGCTTTTGCTTACACACACACAAGCCTTTGGGGGAAAAAAATTTCTTTCATCAAATCAGTGTTTTTCTGCCACTTCTAAGAATCTGCTTAAAAGTGCATCTCTTTTTCAGCCCTTTTCACTCACCCCCCTTTCCTGCTCTGAAACTGAGCTAAACAGTTTGAGCTGAACAACCAGGTAGAATGAACAATTGAGGTAGGAAACCTTAAGTTCCTATGCCAACTGCTTTTTCAAAAAAGCTTGTTGTCAGATAGCCTTCTTCTCTTTTTTTCTTGGAAGTCCCTCGAATTTGAATTACCAGCCCATTAAATAAACAGACTTGTTCCTTGCCTTTTGCAGAGTGATTTTCTTTCCAGTTGATTGAATCACCGACCTGTGCATTTGGAGAAAACAATGAAACCCTATTGTTTCCTCACTATTTCTCATTAACACCTAGGGCTTGCTTCATCATTTCCATACTGACTTAATTTCTGCTTTTTCCAAGCCCCTGGCCAGATAACTTCCATCCCTGCAGGCAACTTCATGGTTAACTCAGAGCCAGGAGAGGGAGGGGCTCTGGGCAATGGCACCCAGCAGAGGGAAAACAGAGCGCTTTTCTCCTGTCCTGGGATTTTCCTACAGCACAAATAGCACACAGCAATGGTAACGTTTTCCACTGAATCCTTTCTTAAGATTCTTCAGCATATTGTCCAGAGGGTTTGCCAACTCACCCCCCTCCCATATCCTCCCGCTGTTTAGACAAAACACAGAAGGGGGAGGGGATTTGACGCACAGGTGAAGGGGGTCCTGTGCGCCCACACAAGAGGATTTTACAACAGACTTTCTGTGTCGACCTGGTCACCCAGACGGAGTCAATGGCATGAGCCAGGAAATGCGACACCAAGCATAAATCTGACTCTGGTCAGACCAGTCACACCACACTCACACCAACAAACGGCCTCCCACCACCGTTTACCAGACTCTTTTTTTTTTTTTTACTTTTAATACAAAACAAGAAAAAAAAATTAAACACCATGTGATATACATAATAGTGAATTAAAAAAAAAATTTTTTTCTTTTTCTTTTTTTCTTTTCTTTTAAGCAATACTAACTTTCATTGTTATTTTGCACCTTTACCCTTAAATTTATAAATCTGTTCAACTGTTATAATTTCACATTTAATTCAATATTTTTCACATCCCCTTTAATCTATTTCTATTGTTAATTCTTTTAACTTTTTTTTTTAAAAAAACATTAACATCACTTATCCATTTAAATCTATAAATCACAAGTTTGACACACACACCTACTAAGAATTAAAAAATATACAACATAAAAGAAAAACAAAACTAAAACTAAAAAATACCCCCCCCCCAGAGCCAACTTTTTATTTAATCCACTTTCCAAAATTGCCATTCTTCTTTTGACAGGGTAGTATTACTATCTCTTTTCAGAACTTTATCCAAAAATATTTTCCAAATTTCTTCAAAATCATTCCCTTTAACCAAACCTTTCATAAACCTAATTCTACATGTTAGTTTATCATTAATTGCAATTTTCCACACTTCGTTATACCATTCCTCTATTTGAAATTTTTCATTTGCTTTCCATTTTTTTGCTATTATTAATCTCGCTGCAGTTAACAAATTTGTTATTAATTCTTTCTTTACTTGAGTACACTCAACCTTATCATATATAGACAAAAATGCAATATTTGGACATACTGGTATATCTGCTCCTATAATCTCTTTTATCTCTTTAAAAACCTTTTGCCAAAACTCCATTATCTTATTGCAATTCCACCACATATGCATATATGTACCAATTTCTTGACATCCTCTCCAACATAATCTTGAATATTTCTCATCTATTTGATTTAATTTCACTGGAGTCAAGTACCATTTCCACACTAATTTATAATAATTCTCTTTTATTCTTATTGATAATTTTTTTAAATGACGTTGTTTCCAAATTTTTCTCCATTCTTGTATATCTATATTTTGTACTATCTCTTCCTCCCACATTTTTCTAAGAAAATCCTCTTCTTGTTCTTTTGCTAATATTTTATATATTTCACTTGTACTACCTTTTAGTATTTCATTTTCTTGCATATTTTCTCTTTTGAATAATAATTTGTTCAAATTTAGTATATTCTTTAAAATCCTTAACATATCTTTTCATACTCTTTGTCCATTGCTCTAATTGTATATAATTTAACCAGGATATTTTAGTTTCCTGCAATCTCTCTTTCATTCTATCTTTATTTATCATTATTTTCATCCAATCTTTTAATCTATAAATTTTTTGTTTTTTTATTTCTTTCTCTATTATTTCTCTTAAATTTATTGGAAATTTTTCCATCATCACTGTCGGAGTTAATATTGATATATTCGGTAATAATTTTCTTTTATTTTTTTTCCATATTTCTATTATATTTTTTATAAAAGGATTTTCTATCTTCTCCATTTCTTTCTTTGAAAAATTCCTAAAAAATATATTTTCTAATTTTGTCTCAATATTCATATCTTCTATCTCTAACCAATCTAAACCACCCTTTCCTGAAACCCCCTCTATGATATATCTCAATTGATTTGCATAATAATACCATTTTAAATTTGGAAGTCCCAGGCCACCTTCTTTTTGACTTTTATACCAATATTTCTTGTTAATCCTGATTTTTTATTTCCATTACAAAAATTATTTAATATCTTTTGCCACTCCTTTAATTCTTCCTCTGATATTTTTATTGGTAACATTCTAAACAAAAAATTAATTTTAGGTAAAATTTTCATTTTTACCACTGCTATTCTACCAAACCACGATAGCTTTATATTTTTGTAGTCCTCTAATTTCCTTTTTGTTTCTAATCTTAATTTCTTGAAATTTTTTTCCTGTAATTCTTGTAAATTTTTTGTAATCTCTATTCCTAAATATTTAATTGATTCTTTTATTTTAAGTAATCCTCTTTTACTACTTATAAATTTTTGTACTTCTTCTTTAGTATAATTAAAAACATTATTTCTGATTTGGCCCAATTTATTTCTAATCCCGTCTTTCCCCAAACTCTATTAAATGTTTATCTATCCTATCTATCTTTTCAATTGGATCCTTAATTGTCAACAATGTGTCATCTGCAAATAAGCTTATTTTATTTTTTTTCCTTAACTCCAATTCCTTCCAAATTCTCATCATTTCTTATCACATTCGCTAACATTTCTATAACTATTGCAAATAAAACTGGAGATAATGGACATCCTTGTCTCGTTCCTCTTGTTATTTGAATCTGTTCTGTAAATATCTTTTACCATCACAAAGATGTATTATGTGAATACAATTGATTTATTAACCCTTTAAATCTCTCTCCTAATCCTATTTTATTTAAAATTGTTTTTAATGCCGGCCATTCCACACAATCAAAGGCTTTAAATATATCTAGGGCTAAAATTCCAGCTTTTTGTTTATCTCTGTCCATTATATTTATTTTATTTATCGTTTTCCCTATTAAATTTGCCATCTGTCTTCCTTGAATAAAACCACATTGATCTTTATGTATAATTATAAATAAATTTATTTAACCTCTTTGCCATTATTGCTGTCAAAATTTTTGCATCTTGATTTATTAAAGATATTGGTCATAAGAACCTGGATCCGTAGGGTCCTTTTTGGTTTTAAAATTAATATTATTAGTGACTGCTTCCATGATAATGGGAATTTTTTTACCCCTCAATATACTATTATATAACACTTTTAGTTTAGGAATTAAACCTTTTTTAAATGTTTTATAATATTCTGGACCAGTCCATCCAATCCTTATTTTTCCCCCTTTTAAATTATTTATTACTTCTTCTATTTCCTCTTCTGATATCATTTCTTCCATCAATCCTTTATCTTGTTCTGTTATCTTACTTTCCAATTTTTATTAATATACTCCTCTATGTTCTCTAAAATTTTTTTTGCTGAATACAATTCTGAAAAAATTCCTCAAATATTTTTAATTTCTCTTTCATCAACCTTTTTTTTTTACCAAATTTATCTTTAACTACGCCAATCATATTTCTAGTTTTTTTTTTTTTGTATATTTCCAGCATTTTAGAATTTTTATTACTATATTCAAAATATTCCCTTTCCAAGTATATTAGATTTTTCTGAACTTCGTCCATTTCTATCTTTTCTAATTCATCTCTTTTTGCTTTAATATTATTAATTTCTGTTTAGTTCTATCTATTATATAATCATTCTCTAGTTCCTTTATTTCTTTTTCTAAATTTTTAATTTTTTTTTTCCTAAATTTTCTCTTTAATTTGCTTGATTCTTTTAAAGCATAATCCTCTTACCACTGCCTTCATTGTATCCCACAATACATCTTGTGTTACTTCCTTATTGTTTATATCCCAAATTTCTTGCCACTCCTTCTCTATTTTATTTACTATCTCCTTATAATTAAATAACTTAGTATCCAGTCTCCACCTTTTTTCTTCTC